>BMAO01025802.1:0-230937 GCA_019973975.1 Trichonephila clavata | reverse complement strand
TCTGATGAAACATTCCCTTAATATTGTATATATAATTTTAAAAAGTAGATCAACATGTTAAAGGCACTTTATACAAAGACAATTAAAAAGAGTATTCAATTTGTCATAAAAAATTGTAATGCAAACTCTTTTAATAATAGTTCATACTAGCATTAATAACATTAATTTGTGATCCAAGTGTCACATACCCATGCATTATATTTAGTATCCCAGATGTAAAAGTGCAATTTTCAATAGAAAACTATTAAGTTTTGCAAACATTGTACTAACGAGTAAAATTACAAACACATGTTTATTTTGTGCATGATGTTTTTTCAGAAATTTACAATCTTTGCAATTTCTTTTTTTATTTTTAAATAACAAGGGCATATAAGCATTCTGTACACATGCATGACTGAAGGTAACTCTTTATTAATTTTAATGTGCTTAAAAAGCACTTTCTATAGTAACTGCAACTTAGAGAAAAGTATTAAAACAGTTAATACATGTAGAAATAACTCATTATAATCATTTAGTTAATTATTAGCTCTGATTATGCACTTTATATGTAATTAAATAACTCGTAATAAAGGATAATCACATTACAATGAATATATCCTGAAAATGATATATTAATATGAATCATTTCTTTAACTTAACAGTGAAATAGTATTTCTTTTATTACTTTAAACCAGGGGTGGCCAACCCGCGCACACGTGCCACATTGTGGCACGCGGGAGTTGTAACTGTTTCACGCGAAGACTTATTGAAAAATTACAAAAAGTTTTGAAATATTACTGAATTAATGAATTACAATAGAAAATTATCATGAAGAGAACATGTAAGAACATAAATTTTCAGCTTGAGATTTTAAAGGTTCTAAGCAAACATTTTTTTCCTTCAGTATAGCGCCAAAAATGAGATCACGCTCCAAAACTTACTGTTCCACAGTATTTTAACGTTCCGAGAAAAAGTGTTAATTTTTAGCATTTTAAATTTCCATTCGAATTTCAGCTTCCCCTTGAAATGCTGAAGTTGGGTGTTTGTAGTATTGGCATCAGCGTGATGTCAGATAGAAAGGTTTTTCTGAAGGTATTGACTATTTACGATTTCTGTAATGTCAAAAAGTAATCCAGCAATATATTAGGAGAGCAAGTTGTTGATACGGTAGAAGTAATTCCATCTACACAAAGTAGCGCTTTATAAAGCAGAGGGATTGAGAACTTGCATTCATGACTAATTAGAAAGCTGGATTCTGAGCCTAGAAAATTTTGTAGCGTAATATCGGCAAATTGTTTCTAGCTGTCAGACTCAGTAGGTTTTAAAATCTGAGTAGCAAGATGCTAAGCTTTTTTTTACTTTTTTTCTAAAATTGTTTTTAGATTTTAAGGTTGAGCGTAGGTGCTTAGAATTTTTTTATTTTCAAAAAATTTATGAGTAAACCTTCGACATCGAAAAGAAATTATGAAGAGGATATTGCAGCGCGTGATTTTAAAATTGTCTGGGTAGAACTTGTTTACACATCAAAATGCTTCCACGCTTCCAAATGCTTTGTTTGATATGTGGAATTTGTATAGCAGTTCCAAAAAAAAAATTTAACTTGAACCATTAGTTCAAACAACGGCATAGTGATTTCAACAGCAAATATCCTGTTAAATCAAATTTGCGAATGGAATTTATCAATAAAAAAAAAGAAATTTTTAGCCGGCCAGCAATCTTTGTTCCAGAAGAGAAATTACGAAATGAAAACCATGGTGAAGGCTTCTTAAGAACTTTCTTTGTTGTAGCACGCAAGAAAAAACCATATTCCAATGGAGAGGAGATAAAAAAAAAAGTAGCCTTTAATTTTACCAAAATATCGGTGATCTAAATGTCAAAAATATCGTTGATAAAATAGCTTTGTCTAGAAATACCGTCATGCGTCGTACAGATGTCATGGGCCAGGATGTTGGAACGCAAATTGTCTCTGGACTTCAAAATTACAAATATTTTTTATTAAGTTTGGATGAAAGCTGTGATATCACAGACAATGCGCATTTAAGCATCTTTGTGCGTTACACGAACAATAATTCTGATACTGTGGAAGAACTTCTTGATTTGCGCCAACTATTTTAAGTATAGGTGAAGACATTTTTAAGGAACTTAAAAATGTAATTGAAGTTAACAAAGTAGAATGTATAAAATTAGACAGTTTGCATAGATGGAGCGCCTTGCATGGTTGGCAGAATAAAAGATTTTGGTTGCTTTGCTTGAAAATTGTTTGGGAAGAAAAGTTTTTTGAATATCATTGTCTTATTCCCCACAAGAATCTCTTTGTCCCAAGGACTTAAACTCGTCTTTTGTTGTTGATCTCGTGGTGCGCTGTATTAACAAAATACGAGTTCGTGCTTGAATCTACGAAGATTTCATACGCTCTTCCCCGAAGAAACGGAAGAAAATGGCGAGTTACTCCTTTATTGTAGTGTGTGCTGGTGAGGAAATGTGTTTTTGAATATCTGGAAGAAAACGATGAACTGACCAGTGAATGCTCGCTCCTCAGCAGTGAAAATTGGCTGTAGGATTTTGCTTTTCTGACGGATATAACGGAACATTTAAAACAATTTAAATTTAAGATTACAGGGATTTTAAACAATTTAAATTTAAATTGTTTTTTCCTACCCTAGTTGGTCATATATCTTCTTTTGTGAACAATTTTTTGCTTTTTTTTGTCTGGATTTTTAAGACAAAAAATAAAGTCATTTCCCATTCATGCAGGAATTATCTGCCAAAGTTAGTAATGATACTAACTTTACTATCAAAAACTATGATAGATTTAAAATTTATTATCCATTTTGCAGGATTCTTTTATTGCCAGGTTTGAGGATTTTAAAGATGATAAAAAAATACTGTACTTTTTACTAATCTTTTTTTGATTTCTCTTCAAGACATTAATTGTTACCCACCTCAGGTACAAATTGAAATTATTGACCTATAGCTCCATATTACTCTGAAAAGCAAATATAAGGAGATTAATTTAACCGCAAATGATCCGAATTACATCGAATTTTGGAAATCTGTGCCACCAAGCAATATTCCCAATTTACATGATTTAGCAGTCAGATATTGTTCTAGGTTTGGATCAACATGTTTGCGAAGAAATGTTTTCTATTATGACATAATTAAATCACAATATTGCTCAAAATTAATTGATATGCACCTAAAACACCTAATTTTGTTAGCTTATTCACGAACTAATTCAAATGTAGATAATTTAGTAAGAAAAATACAAATTCAAAAGCCACATTATGAAAGTACTGACTGCTTAATAATCATTTAAAATTAAATGCTTCAAGTTGCTTTTTTTTTATTTTGTACATAAGCTAACTGATTGATTCTGTAGAAATTTATCAACAAAAAAAATATAAGTTTCTACTTTTATTTTATTGTTATACTATTTGTTTGTTTTGTATATTTTCACTACATTGAGCTTGCATTTAAAAATATGTTTTTGGTGTAAATAACCCATAATAAGCCTATAAGTAACATTTTTTCACTTTTGTATATCTTTAATTTGGTGGAAAAGTTGGAAGTGGCACACGTAATTTTTTTTATCAGATTGTGGCACGCTTCCCAAAAAGGTTGGCCACCCCTGCTTTAGACAATCATTTCTAAAAAAATTCCAAACATTTTTAAAGAGAATAATTACTAAGTAAATCAGACAGTCAGAGATGGGGGAATGTTATTTTATTAGAAACATTTCAAATATCTTTAAATGCTCCATAATATTGTAAAACACATCCATATATTTAAAGTATTTATATATGCAATACATTGTAAAAATAAAATTCATTTTCATCCAGTAACTGTTCCACAGTAAAATAAAATATTCCTTTAAATTTTAAGTGTAGGTAGGCAAACTTGATGTAAATATAGTGTTTAAAAAATTCATTTTCATCACAGGATAAATACCATATCAACTCTAATATTTTATGTACAAAATGGGGGGGGGGGGGAAGGCGATGAAAAAAAATACTTTCACCAAAAGATAATTATCTACATTTATCTAAAACTTTAATATTACCTAATAATCTATATACACAGGCTTCAAGAAACAAACTTTTTTGCAAGTTTAACATGTACTTCAAAAAAAAAAAAATAAGATAACAAATCATCTAATTAAATTTGATCATTTCTAAAAATTGTTGCCTTTTGCGATGGTATCATTCCCCTCATGAATATTTTATTTTAATTTAAAGAAAGAAATGACATCAATTTTTAACAGTAAAGAATAATTATTAATAATTTAGAAATCATTAATTTGTGAAATGTAAAAATCAAAGAAATATTTATTTAATTTTTGTAAACATTCCTTTCACAAATTATCATCAAATTGTTTTACTTCAGAATAAATATTTCCTTTTGACTTTGAATTGAATAAGTATTTCCTTTTGACTTTGAATTATGAATTAAAATTATAAACAGACATTTTTTTATATTATATACACTTAACTGACTCTATTTGATAATAATAGTGAGTTCTTTTTAAGGAAACGATACAATTGTTATTCGATAGTCAAACAGTTTCAAGTTTTTTAAAAGAAGTTGTATTGATCCTATAGACTGTAAGCCATTCTTGCGCAAAAATATGTAATTAATAACTACTAAATAATTAAGAAATAAAATAACTATTAGCTGTGTACCAGGTGCTAGGATCCAACCTAGCTAACACTATTTGAAGCAGACAAATGCCTAATTAGATAAATATATTAGAATAAAACAAAAATTTATCAAAGAGTTGTTGAGAGTTTTTCCTAACAAATATATACACTAGAATAATGCATAAAATACAATGATATCATATATTTTAATTAGATAAAATTAAAGGACAAGAATGTCAACAACTTACGTATAGGTTTTAACACGCAAAGAAACAACACGTGCAAATGTTGGCAAAGTTGTCACGTGATTCCCCGCTTGGCGTCTGTCTGCTGTGAATTTCGTCCATTAGATTAATCTGTGGAATGCTTTCAGTAAATGTTGTAGTAGCTATTTGATGAACTTTTCTTGGTAGGCATTATTTTATAATTCCAACTGAGGTACCAATTTGGTATAAATTATTTTTTAAATCTAATACCATCCATGTTGTGTTATTTCCATCTAGTAAACCTTTATCTTAGGTACATGCATTAAAGCTGTGCAATTCGCTAACAGGTCTTTTAATTTCTTCAAAGAAACTTCTTTAATTTTTTCAGCTGATGTTTTCAGATATTTTGCAGTATTTTTCTCTTTGATCTTTAATGCTGTCTTGTTTTTGGCATAAATAGCACATAATCTTCGATCCATATATTTTCTCCTACTGTTTTCAGACATAATGCGTGGGCCGGACTTTTACAAATGTCACATGAAAGGATGTACATTCTTTTTTGCAGAAAACACTTTACTAGCTGGATGTCTAGGCCTAGAATTTACATTATTGTGCACTGGTCACAGGCTTGTTAATTTTTGCATGACTGCAGCTGTAAACTCGCAACCATTGCTGCTTTGTAGTATATGAAGACAACCTCCTTTCAGAAATATATTTAATTGCTCAATTTCTCTACTTCAGAAGCTCTTTTTGAAGTCAACTTTCGAAGAAAGCTGAAATTCATTGCATGGTCTTAGTAGTTTAATACCCATTTGTAATTTCTATCTAGGTTCGATTGTAAGTCAGCTAAATCAATTTGGCCGCAATGATTGAAGTGGCTAGATACACAAATGAATTAAACAACAATTCAACAATTTTTGGACTGACTTACTGTGCACAGCTTTGAAAACTTTAGTACTAAAGTCAATATTAGGCATTTCGATTTCAAATTGTGCTGCATTTTACTTCTTCCTCCATGGCCAGTTAATTGATGTGTTTCTCATATTTGATAAAGAAAATTTTCCGTTGTTTCTATTTTTACCACAGGGTCTCATATTTGGACTTTCTCTTCAAAATCAAAGATTCTGTAGTAGCTACTTCCATAATATTGTTTTTTTCCATAGTAAAACTGTTTATGTATTTGTTTCAGTTTAAGTAGTGGTGCTAATTTAAAATGTTAATGATTGTAACAGCTTCTTCTATCCCTTTTCGAGTCCTTTAAAAGGTTTCTTTTTTATCCCACTAGTTCAAAAATGCCCTGATAGTTTCATTAAACTGTTCTTCAGATACAAATTCAGTCAGTTTTTGATTTTTTTTTCTACATAGGAACTCCTTTTTAATTATGTAGGTATTTAGAAAATGCAACCTTCCTTGAGTAACGTTTAAGTGCTGTACACACGGATGCCAGATGGGAGTGGGAAAAAGTAAAGGTAGAGCCATCCTTTGCAGGGGGCTGGGTGCAAGAAACCAATTGGAGTCGTAATTCTTTTTAAGTAAAAGTTACAAACACAAACATATATTGCTAATACGTGCTTATTTAATATGATGTTTGTTTTTTCAAATACATTAATTACTTAAGAAAAATTACAATTTTTTGAAATTTCTTTTTTGATGCTTATTGTAGCAAGTGTGTTAAAAAATTCTGCACACATGCTTGACCACAGATAATTTTTTAAAAAATTTAATTTGCCTAAAGAATGCTCAGCACTTTCTATAGTAACTGGCAATGTAAAGAAAAGTTTTAACTCATCTATGTTTAGAAACTCATTATAATTATTATTTTGCATATGTCTTGCACCCCTTTTTTATTCAAATCAAATCCTACAGAAACCAATTTGTTAAATTTTGTTTTCTTCTTTATCTTTGTTATAAATTTTAAAAAGTTTGAAAAAAAAATTTCTAAAGTTTTTACATTGGTGATTTAATTTGAAATTAAAAATAATATATTTGGTATACATTAAAATCTATTTGTACAATATCAATTACAGTATTAAAAAAATAACATCTAAATTCTATCGGGTTTCTTCTAACTTCATCGTGGCCGAGGTAGCCTAGTGGTCAAAGTCATGGGCTTGTGGCCTGTGTGCCATAAGTTCCGATTCTAGTGCCGCTGAAGACCTGCCTTGTAGAGGCTGTGAAACACGTTAATCTGTTTGGGCTGAAATGTCCTCTCATTGGTTTGGTGTGGAAATCAGGAGAAGGAGGTGCCAGCTCAGGTGGCATCCTCGTCACTTGACCATGGTTTAAGATTACTAGGACCGTCTCAAAAAGCCCTCAAGTTGCTGAAAAGGACAATGTTGGTATTCACTCACTCTAACCATCTTCTGCTATTTTGGAATAAAATATTTTTCTTTTTTAAAAATTCCTTTTTTCTCGAAAATATTCTTAAAAATACTAGTTATATTCTAGCTTTTTTGCTTTGTCTAAAAGAGCATTAAATGTTTATTGATAGTTTTAATTTTGGACAATATTGCAAACCATTCTATAAAACAAAATGACTGCCATTCCTTGTATTGAATCCAATAGACTTTTAGTTGTGGACACCTCAGTATAATTATTTACATCGACAAATTCATCTATGATATTACATGTTTGCTCAAACTATGTTACACTGCTTTAACTGAATCTATTTTAACTTCCAAATGAGTGGCACATAATGCTTTAAGAGTTATGCTTAAATGCTTTTATAGAGTTTCCCATTTTATTTAAGATGCAGAAAATAAGCAATATAAACATTGGAACATCCTACCTAAATATTTATAGTATATACTACTAGAAACTGCATCAAAAAACTAAAAAATTAAAAGAGGCAAGGCTCATAAATTGCATGGGATATAGAGCAATTATTCTACATTTTACACCTTTATATTTCCCTTTCATGTTGCTACTATTTTATCATATACCTGCCATCTACAATTCATAATATCTAATTCATGCTCGCTAGTGCTGTGAGTTAGAATCTTGTTGCAATTGAAGAAGACCTACCATCACTCGACCGAGATTCAAAATTGTGAGGTCCTTAACAATTAGCCCTCATGTTGCATTATAGGTCAACATTAATTATAACTCTTTTGCTAGTACTGCTCCAGTCACATAAATTACTTCAATACTTCAATTTATAGTGAATCTTTTCCCTTCAAAATTGACATATATAATGATGCAAGTTTGTTCTTTATGGGAAATATCAAAAATACAGTCCAATTTGGATATTATAGCACATGATTGCTTTTATATCGTCTTTAATTTCAGTAAGGACTTAATTTCTGAATGCTGTTATAATTCATTCATGTGATCTATGTGCAAAAGGAAGTTCAATTCTATTTCACAAATTTTGTATTCTGTATATATATAATCCATTAGCAGAGTCGTATATACTTAATTATTCTAATAAACTTAAAATTCAATTATTATGGGTGTTTTTACTATTTCATGGGTTCCATGAAGTGGAAGAGTATTGCATGCTGAAAATAAAATCACATCTCAAATTCTCTTTGAAATAGTAATTTTAGGTTATAGACTATATTTGGAACAATAATTTTGCAAAAACATGCAATAAAGGATGTGTGTCACACCCTTTATTAGGTAAGGGTCATACATTTAGTGTCACTTAAATTAGAATTCTCTACATATAAAATTGTTTTATTATAATAAAAAAACTATTTAAATGTAATTTTTGGCAAAAAACTGAAAAGAAAAGACAGTTTCAAAACAGTTTCCTTTTATGGAAAATGCTTCTATATAACATTTTTCCTATCTGTTTAAGGACATCTCAACAGAGCCTGAAACATTTACTTTCAAACAATCAAGATTTTTGAAACATTTGCATTATTTTCAGAGTTTTTATTAATTAAAATACAAGGGGTGATCAAATGAAAAGGTACGAAACGACACGGTGGGTACAAATATAGACTTTATTCAAAATATACACCATAGGCCTGAGCACAACGATCCCACTGATGAACAAGCCGCAGGATTCCTTGTTCCCAGAATTCCTGTGGCTGTGACGAGACCCAGTCCTTCACAGTGTCCTTGAGTACGTCGTCCGAGTTGAAGCGCTTTCCTTTCAGGTGTTTCTTCAGTGGACCAAACACATGGAAATCACAGGGTGACATGTCCGGACTGTAGGACGGAGGGTCCAACATCTCCCATTGGAACTTGTCTAGTTCCATTTGTGTGACTCTGGAGACGTGTGGACGCGCGTTATCATGGAGAACCACACCCTCTGTGAGCAGCCCCGGTCTTTTGTTCTTGATGGACCTGCGTAGGCGTCGGAGTGTCTCACAGTACACATCGGAGTTAACGCTTTTTCTGTGCTCGAGTAATTCTGAGCTCACATCATTTGGACGCCGCTTTTTATAAGAGCCTTTGCTCTCTCCTGCGCATGCGGGCACCCGCGCATGATCCGATCCCAGTCAGAGTCTCCAATGGCATCCTGAGATGTCTCGCTACATTCTCCCTTGGCGGAATATGCAAATATTTAACTGTTTCATTTTTATGTCGTTACGTACCTTTTCATTTGATCACCCCTTGTATTAACTGGTGTATTTTTTTTATAAAAATTTCTCTACTTTGATGCATTAAAATATGAAAAAGTCCACTTCTAAATTATATACTTCTAACAAGTCCATTTTAGGTGGGAATCCTTTTGAGTTTTCAACGAATCACAAATAACAAAAACTAAACATATGCATCATCATGAAATAGTAAAGGTTGTGGAAATTCAGAGATGTATACTGCTGTTTGTAAAAAATGCAACACCATGAAGGAATCATCAGAATTAAATGAAATTTAATGCACAAACGACTTGTGTTAATATAAATAAATTGCGAAATTGTCAAAGTAAAAAAAAAACAATATTTAGTGTCCAAAATTAGTTTTTGGTATAGCCACCACATGCTGCAATAAGTGCTGTTATATGACGTGACATGGAGTCAAACAGAGTTTCAATGGCTGCTTGTGGAAGAGAATTCCATACTGCTTGTATGCACAGCAAAAGTTCGTCCTTTGAAGCTGCAGGACGGAGATCACGAGCGAGATGCTGACCAACCAAATTTCACACATGCTCATTGGCGACATATCCAGCAAATAAGCAGGCCAAGTCTCGAACTGTCCTTGCAACATGTGGGTGTGCATTAACCTGCTGAAAGAGCTTCAGGGATGCCTTGAAGGAAATAATGACTTTGAGCTGTAGCACTTCACGGACATATCTGTTGCTATTGAGATTACCCTCAATTGGTAGCAAATTGGATCATCCATGATACGAAATCGCACTCCAAACTATAACTCCGGGTATTAAATCACTCTGTCGTTCAATAACGCTCTGGAAGGCAGTGTTCAAAGGCATAGTGTCTAACACGAATGTGGCCATCATGGTCCCACAAATTGAAGTGGAATTCATCTGAAAGACAACGGGTTGCCAATCAGCTTGCCAGGCTCTGTGCTCATGAGCCCATTGCAGATGCAGTCGCCGATGGTTTGCTGTGAGGGGGATCCTGTATAAAGGCACCCTTGCATGCAATCCATGGTGCAGCAGACGTCAACAAATTGATGAAGCCGACATTAGTACACCTGTACCAGTAGACCCAACGTGCTGCCAACTGCCTGGAGGAAGCTGTACGGTCATTCACCGCCATGCGAAGCAGGTGTTGATCATCAGACGCTGACATCACCTTCCGTCGTCCAATGCCAGGTTTTCAAGTTGTTTGGTGCTCGTTGGTCCACTGCTTCTAAACTTGCATCACTGTGGAGCTGTTCTGCTGCACACGAGCTCCTAATGTGCGATAGGAAAATCCTCCTTCTCGAAGGCCAATAGTCCTCCCCGTTGAAACTCCATTTGTTGGAATTTCTCCTTATTTCGTCGGGGAGGCTTACTTAGGTCTTACTAAACCTTTGCCACTAACAAATAATCATTAACTATTTTCAATGTCCCACTACAGCTACTATATGCTTTGAGTGTGAGTTCAGAGGACGCTGCGCACACCGGCTCTGAAACGTTACTATTTTACGTAACATCTTATAATTGACATTTGCTGCAAAGTTTATTTGATTCTGATGATTCCTTCATGTTGTTGGATTTTTTACAATTAACAGTGTATAATAACATTTACGATAAATTGTTCTTTCCGTTATACTGGCAATGATAGGAATATTGACGAGATTTCATTTGCAATAGTACATTATTTGAATTCTTGATTGATCATGCTGGGGCCCCGGTGCGTAGCATCCACCACACCCCCTATATGGCTGGTTCTGGGTAAAGGGGAGTAGGAACAAGCAAAAAAAGAGCTATGTCAATCCTGACTTGTTCATTTCATTATTTCACTGCCACAGTTCAGAGATTTGATCCAATCACTCAATTTCATCAGGGAAATGACCTTGAAGAAACATTTTGACATTTCCAATGAATTGATCATATCTCTTAGTGATTTAATCAAATTCCCTACAACATACATATTGGTTTCAAAATAATTGGGATTTGAATGAAAGTACTTTGTAGCTTTTTAACTATGTAAAAAAATTAAGGTGGTTGTACAAAGTGATATTACAAAATACATTTACAGTTAAGAAAAAACTTGTTGGCAGGAGGTAGTTACTTTAGTCTTAATATGGAATTTGACATTGTTTTTGCTTGATTAAAGCTTCAATATCCGGTTTAATCTGTATTGTTGCAATTCATTAAGTTTCCTTCAAATGTCTATCCATCTGTCAGCCATGTTCTTATTTTGATTTTATGTTCTTCATTTTACTAAAAAGCTGTTCACATATGTTTGTACTGCTAAACATAGAAAACATGAACAATGCATGTAAATGAACGCCTGGATACTTGTCTTCGGTCAAGTACTTTGAATAAAAATTGATTAATATTGGATATCCAAGGAACTTGTATTTTACTGAAGAGTCACACTGCAAATCTATAAACCCTAATTCAAATTCAGGTAGAACACTTCCAATATCTACTGAAAATGGCTAGAATATTCTCATAAAAATTTTATTCTGACGAAAATTGAAAACTCTTGCTTTTGTGAATTCTTTTTTCAGGTTTGAAATTCCGTGTTGTGGCGAAATAAATGATCTTTCCAATTCTGTAATTATTTTTTGTCTGATTTTAAAAGCAAAAATCGGATGGCTATTTTAAAATGATCGAAAAAGTCGAATCTTTGCTCGGCCGAAACAGAATTGAAGTTTAGCCAAATAAACAACCGACAGGGATAAAACAATTAAGCGTTTTAAGGTTTTTAATTAATTGCAATATCGGAATATAAATGGTCAATATGGCTTCCTCGAAGCATTCCCAGTCTTTTGGTACCTTCGACGAGTTTCTGCATGGTGCGGTTCGTGAGAAGATAGACGCACGTAGGTACATACGTTTGTTTACCTTTGAATTTTAATAGTGTAGATTAACCCCTTAACGATCTGGTAATTTTGAAGAAAAGGGTCCTAAAATTGCCCATTTTTTTATTCAAGAAAATTATATAAAATTAAGTACATGTTCAATATATGCATTCATTTTTAATTTTCTGATTAATTTTTAGCTTGGAATACGAAATTATTTGTTCCATACATTCAAATAGTATTAAGATTCTGGGTAATGTCTTCTAGACTTCCACTTTGTACAACAAAGGCATTCAGCAACATAGAATCAGGAGAATTTCAATTCATCAGTTGTGGAAGACATTTTGCAGGAGCCCTTATATTTTATTGTAATTAAGATTCAGTTAAATAATGATTTTAACATTGGTAGTTATTTTATTTTGTAAGAGATTGAGAGCAATGTGGTACAAGTTAGAAATCATATTATTAAAGAATTTTCCCACATGATATTCCAACATTGGTCTTCAGAATCAAATTTGGCTCTCGCTTCTCTTGCTATCTGCACACTACTGAGCATAGTATTTCATCAATAAGCTTCATTGCTGTAAAAGTGTCAGAGGACAACCAAACGGGTCTGGCTATTAAGTAAAATCACTCCTCCGTACTATAACACCTTGATTATCAGGCTGTGTTTTGGAGGATAGTCACATAATTGTCCAATATCTGTTTTGAGTATATCCAGAATGGTCTTTACTGGGCTCATCAGGGCTCAATTCATAGTGGGACTCATAACTGGAAATAGTTCTTCTACAGCGTGAAATTCCAAATCGAATGCGTTCTGCACCACTGCAAAAGTCCTTAGCAGTGTACAACGGTGAAGGACAGTCAGCACAATAACCTTGATGACCGCTGCCCCCGTTTACTGAGTTACCTATCATTGCAATCATTGGTAGGACCTATCTTTGTGTGCTGGCCGCCCGGGTGCAAAGACCTAATGTACCGCCTTTCTAGAGAATTTTTTCATATTTTGACTAATACTCAATGTTGATGGTATTAAATCTACCTGTATAACAGTAAAATGTAAAACATAATAAAAATGCAAATAGACACAAAAATTCCCTCTTATATTTTGTTTTTCTAAATTGCAAGGCTGTTATTAAATTGTAAACTTTCCCCAAATGCATATTGAATTTAAACACTCCTATGTCTTAGGCTAGGGGTCTTCAACCCACTGACCACGGATGGCCTGCTGATTTGGCCCTTCATTTGAATCTTAGACAATTTCAGGAAATATGGCGTTGTCTGCTTTTTGTCGTAAAAAAAAACACCATTTTTATTGTTTATTCTTGGTATAAAATTTTCTTAAAATGACAAATTTTTCAAAAGTTTCATCGTATTTAAAAAAATTTTAAATATGAAAAATCTGACTATGTATAAAAAGTTTTCAGAAGAAAAGGTGGTTTTTTTTATTTTTAACATGCAAAGTATTTTAATTTGACTTCCATTTAATGTTTTTGAAATCAATATATTTGTAAAAATCTGTAACACCATCTCTTCCCCATAGTTGCAGTTTCTTGTAAGACCTCCCTTTCTTATTTAAATTTCCTGACTTCATTATTTTTTTGACAGTCTTGTGGCTCACAGACCATTGTGGATTTATTGTTACTGCCCTCGAGCGATAAAGGTCCTTTCTTAGGCAATATTAAAGATATTAGATGTTTTCGTAAAGTAAATTTCGCAAAAATTATTTCTGAGACACATTTGTTGAGCATCGATCCGCAGTGCATTGTCAATGTCGCTGATAAGCAAAAAACCTTTTCTATTGCAGCATTGTGGGCTCTGCCACAAATTTTGCTATCAAATGAAGGATTTGTCTAAAGAGTAGACATTAATGAGCAATAGACCAACACTGTGCACTACATTCTCTTTTTTTTAACTATGGTACACTATTAGGAAGTCTGGACTTATTTTGATTTTTCAATAACTATATATATATTTAAAATTCAGCATATTTATTCTATGTAATATAAATATAAGTCTTAGTTTGAGAAATTCATAAAATATTTTGCTTGATTGGTAGAACTTTATGCAGTCTGTTTCTGCTCGCGTGTGATGCATGCCTGGTACATCTACTAGGTTCGGCCCTGGTCATTGGTGTCCCAGTTACACGTTAGACCAACCCAAATGACCTCACGGGCCACTTCAGAAAAGCATTTTAATCCTGCCGACCGCATATAAAATGCATTTTATATTAGATTTGGACACACTACATATTTATTCCAGTGAAAATTTATTGTTTTCATTGTTTCTCGTGTATACAAACATATGTAATATAATAATAATAATGCAATGATCAAATAATGCTTAATTAGTGATTTGTTATTTGCCTCTCAACTCTTTCACTTAGTTTCTGCAAGTTGATCTCTATATGTGTGTTTGTTCATCATAATTGATGTTGCAAGTTTGAGCGCAATTTATGTTTGATATAAATTTCATTTTCGGAAAGAAAAAAATTCTCAGTAACAGAATCAATGTGATAAAATAGAAACAGTTATGAGATTTATTTGTTGAAAAAAGCACTACAAACAAAAATATTGCACAGAATAGTCGTATTTTGTAAAGTTGTAATCGCAGGTTGCAAAATTGTTCAAGGTGGACCACATGCAGCCTCACCACCCTAGGTTGGCCACCCCTTCCTTAGGCCATTGATAATGCTGAATATTAGTTGTGCTACGATCAGGTGAACACTGTCCTTGCGTTTCGTTATTGTTATTGTTTTTGTTTGACCGCTACCTTCTTGTTACTTTGCTTGGCCATGGTTTGGTCATTCCTTTCTACATCCTTGAATGGTAGCATCGCTTTGACCCATAAGTTAAGTGATCTTGTGATACAACTGTGCTTTCTTTAGTTCAATTACACTTTCTCTAATGTATATATTCTATTGTAAGTTTTATGCATATATAATTTTACCCCATTGAGGTATCTTCGGGTGCCTTACTTATATGTATATTAATATTATGCCAAAAAACATCTATGTTAATTCTATTGTTTTTGACTTGAAATGTTTTGTTTACGTTGGGACATCAAGAAGAAAGTGGAATTTAGGTTAAAGTCAGTCGTTATTTTTATATTGTAATGTATTATATGTATACTGATATTGTACTATTAACATGTATATTAATATTATTACATTTGAGCTTAAGTTTTTCCCTTTTGTAGCCACATCAGCATGACAATAAAATGGAAGTATCTATCAGTCATCAGAGTATTGGAGAAAATTTTGATATCAGTTATGCCGTTTGTGTCTTTAGTACAATGAAGAAGAGATCTGATGCAGTGGAAGGGTTTGTTCCCTCCACTTTAAATGACTTTTTTTCTACTCTAATAAGGAAATCTTACGTAAATTCTGCTAACGAAAAGAAAAGTTCTGAAAGAGGAACAATTACAATGGCAAGTTTTAATTATTAATATAATACAAATAAAATAATAAATTTTTATTTTTATGGGGATATTGCATGAATTTCATATTTTCTGATTTATTTTGTGTAATCTTGGAAATATAAAAATTGAAAACGCATACTTTTGAGTTAATTATATAATAAATAGGCCAAAATAAATGAGTTTTAAATTGTACATTATTTCTTAAAATCGTGTATTATCTAATACTGGGTAGGTAAACTATTGAAGTGAGGAATTGCATAAATATAATGAGTCATGGTGGAGGGACTCCATGAGCTTCTGGAAATATTCAATTTCTAATAGGCAATACAAAACATATTTCCTGCTTTGTGTTTCACAATTTATTCTGACGTGTTTGATTTTTATAGTGTGTTTCGGGGCATGTGAAATGTATCCTGTCATGTTCTGGTCTTGGATGGGTTTTTAAATGATGTGAATGCTTCTGTAAGCATACTCTGTCATACCTACACTTGTGTGGATTTAATTGTATTGACCTGTAACCAGAAAAGTGAAAAAATAAAATTAAAATTTTAATGGTGGAATATGTCATATAACTTATTTGTAATCACTACATTCATTGTGAATTTCACACAGGAAAAGTACTGCAAAAACATGTCAATCAATCTGTTCTGTTCTTGATGAGAAAATTGATCGAAAAGCATATGCGAATTTTGATTTCAGCGTTTTAAAAGTAGAGATAATAACACACACTCATCTTAAAACTAGTTATGAGAATTTGCAAGTACTGCTGAATGAAGATGCATCTCAAACTTAAAAAGAACTTGCCCAACAATCAGGAGTATCCAAACAAAATTCAAATAGTTTACTCAAAATGGAAAAGATTCAGAAGACAAAATTGCTGTCATACGTGCATGAGTTAGAGGAACTAGAGTGAAAGTGTCTTAAGGTTCATTAATCTGTTAAATAGTGAACACAAAAACTCTTTCTTGTGAAGAATTGTAATGGGATAGGAAAAATGGATTTGTTGTTACTATTCTGAATGCAAAAACAATGAGTGACTCTGGCCTGTTTAAATCTAATTTCTTATGAGATGGGGATATACAATTTTATATATTTTTTTGTTTAATATTGATTTTATACGTGCATTATTGTCTTGAAAGTGTTACAAATAATATTACAAATTCACTTTGGAAGTCAAAAATTTCATGTTTGATGTTTTTGTACGCAATACCATTCTCAATTTTATAGTTAAGTTTCAGTAAAATTTTGAGTATATTGAATTTAAAATCATTAAAAGTTTCAAGCTGAAAATCATGTTGAATTGCAGTTTTTGTTATAAAATTTTCAATATTTGTAGAAATTTGTGTTTTTATAGTTAAATTGTTATTAGAAATTTTCAATCTAAAGCCTCTAACTTTTTTCAATTCCTACTATTGGTTCTCAATCTCACCATCTTGTTCAAATTTTCAATCATTAATGAAATACATTTTAAAGCGCTCAATTCAGCTGAAATTTTGGGTAGATAATTATTTTAGATGACAATACAATAATTTAATTATAAATTAATTA
The DNA here is from genome assembly GCA_019973975.1 of Trichonephila clavata. Lineage (NCBI taxonomy): Eukaryota > Metazoa > Arthropoda > Arachnida > Araneae > Nephilidae > Trichonephila > Trichonephila clavata. Next base: position 213,776 of record BMAO01025802.1, on the reverse strand, counting down.
AAATTAGTTAAGTGAAACTAAATATTTAAAGAATTACAGATACAGTCACATTGACTTCATTTTTAGTGACTTGGGTCAAAACCTTGATAGATCCCCCCCCCCTCGCATTTTAAAGAAAGCATTCAGAGTTGAACTGAAATTTTATATACACGATTGTTTTGGTGATAATACGATACATTAATAAAAATTAATTGCCACTTAATATTGTGATTTTGTAATATATATGCATATTTATATTATAATTATTTGATAAAAGTATCTTAAAATAAAATTTTTCTTTGTTGACCTAAGTTGGAATCGATTTGAATAATTTTTTTTATTTTACTTGTTTAAGATATTCATTTATAAATTTGAATAATTATGTCGTTTACAAAGATTGTTATTTTGTAAACCATTGGTTTTATTGTAATTAAAATAGATCTGCCAATTTTTTGTTGTTGTATTTGGATGCTTTTCTAATTATAATATCATTTATTAGGAATCAAATATTTTATTAAAACTAATATCATTATAAGATTTAATCATGAAAAGAACTGCACAGTGTGCAGTAGTTCTCGAAGATGCTAACAAAATTGAGTTGTTTTAGGTGTGCATCATGTCCCCCCCCCTCCAAAATCGAGACAAAAAAAAAGGCAAAAGTGCGTTTACAAAAGAAGATATATGATCCATCAGGGATTGAAAAAAAAACAATCTTTTCCTAGTAATCTTAAATTTAAATGTCTTATAGTATCAGTAAGAACAGCTAAACTCGAATCCGGTCTTCATGCTTGAGAAGCAAGCACTCACTGGGCAGTTCATTGTTTTATTCCAGATAGTTTAAAACACATTCCCTTAAATTCCAGAATCTCGAGAATGTACTTCCTTTGGAAAATCAATGCACAAAACAATTAAGTGCTATATACATTATAATTTTCTATTGTAATTTTATTTAATAATAAGTTTTAGTTTTTTGAAATTAATTTTATAGGATATTTAAAAATTTTGATGTATTGCTTAGTGTTAGACAAAAACCTTTCAATAAAAAAAATGAATATTTATCTTTTATAATTTTTCATTGAGTCTTTGCATGCCACTCTTATAACTCAGCTGTACCACACTGTGGAATGCGTGCTGCGGGTTGACCACCCGCTTTTAATTGTACTAGGTAAAGCAATTAAAATCTTTCTCATGATATTCCATAATTCGTGACAAATAACAGGTATGTCTTTTTAAAGCCAAAGTTGCTGATGTCCATTTCTAAATTTTATTTTAACATCTGCATTAGGGCCTATTCTCATCTGATCAGTTCCTATTGTAATATGACATTTTTTTTTTATGTGACTATATGGATTTGTTTACTCTGTGGTATTACTATGAAACATAATATTTTAAAAAACAATTTTTAAGTCAATTCCTACTTTGAATGGATGAATAGAGAGAATTTTATTAACGATTGAAAATTTGAACAAATTAAATATATAGATACATAAATATATATATGTGCACTAATAGTAGAAATGGAAAAAGTAATCTCAAACCTAGTTTTAAAATCTAAGTAAAGGGCATTTGAATAAATTAAAATGTCCGGACAGATTGTTAGCGACAAATTGAGAAAATTCATGACATCCAATATTATACTTCTTTAGCTTAATTCTAGAAAGAAATGCTGCAATAGTCTTTGTCTTAAAAAATAGTATGCTGTCACCTAGTGACCACATATTAACCTGGTGCTAGTTTGATATCACGGGGCATGCTCCAAGTTGTTGTTTATGTTCTTCAAGATAGGCGATATATAACATTACAATATGGTTACCTTGATATTTTTATCGTCTGGGGATGTGGTTGCCATGGAGATAACGTATATTAGAAATAATTAACTTTTTAATTCATACTCATTATTCACTTTAATATAATATGTAATTATTTTTTTAATAATATAATATAAAAAATACAATTTGAAATAATCATATGTTATTTATAATTATTATGATAAAGTATCCTTATGTATAATTTTTATTATATTGCAACACGATGATTATTCTTTTTTATAATTACTATTAAATTAAATTATGATTATTATTATTATATATAATTATTATTATTAAATCATACTATATGAATATTAGATATAATTACTATTAAAGTATATTATAAGATTATTATATACTGCATAATATTATTATTACTACATGTAACTTTTTATTATATTATATTTATATTCATTATTTATTAATTGATCTTGGTTGTTCTCAATCTCTTCCAATATTCTTCATTTGAAATATATTTCAATGTATTTCAAAACAATTCTTTAAAATTATCTTCCCGAGGATTTGTTACCGCTAGACCGCCATCTTGAATTCCCTTCCAGCTACAACAAACACTCTTTGGCATGATTCCTTTATTGTGCCAAGCAGCACTTTGCGCCTTTCCCTGTGATATCAAACTAGTTCCTATTAACCTCACTAAATTAAGTAAATAAATCAGTTAAATTTTTAAAATATGGTTTCCACTAGATCAATTTTTTTTTAAAGATTGAAATCACGATCTGGTTTAATGAAAACCACTATCATGGCCCCCCCATTTACACCTCATGGACCCCCATTTGTTGTTGTTGCCGTGGACCCTTTGCTAGTCGTCATAGACCCCTGGGGGTCTATATAGACCACTTTGGGAATCACTGCTTTAAACTATCAGTCATATTATCTTTATGTACATGTTGTCCCTATAAATTAACAAATTTCATTTCTTTATTGAAACAGTCACATATTACAACTGCTCTGCATGAGGACATAAATTCTGAAAGACAAAAGGCTGCATCTTCTGATGAGGCTGTAATTATTGATGTTGTACCACACTCTTCAATCTCCGAATCAGATGGCTTAAGAGTAATAATTCAAAAAAAAATCCATGAAGATACTTTTGTGCTATCATTGTCCATTCCAAAATTATTTGATTATCCTCAAGAAAACCTTAAAAGGATATTGGATGAAGCATTGAAACATATATATGAAATAGACATCTTAGATGGATTGGAAAATTTTTCTGTGGTAAGTTTATATATGTTTAAAAAACTTATTTTTGTAACTATTATGAATTAGTATTTTATTCATGATTTCATCAATTCTTTCATTTTTATAAGCAGATTAAATATCTTTAACATGCAGACAGCACTAATAAAATTATTTGGTTACATAATAAATGGTAAAATTCAAGAGTTCAGATTATAATTTGATCATTCTATAAGAGCTCAAGAGAGTAAGAGTAATTATACCCTTATGAGTTATCTTTTAAAAAATTAAAACAGCAAGAAAAAAAAAAACTTTCTTTTTTCTATCAAAATAAAATTATCCTGCATTTTTTATATGTATTATTTGAAGCGCTTTACTGTATAGTGTTTATAATATCGTGGTACATTCTTTCTGAAAATTATTTTTAAGTCTTTCATTCAGTGTTTTCAGCACTTTTAGTGAATAAAAAAAAATGTATGTTCATTAATCGAAATGTTTTTAAAAGTTGGGCGTCCTAAAACATAAGATGTGTTTAGTACTCATTGAATAGGAATATTTCCATATGCATCAAAACTAACATTTTTCTTCAGTTTCCTTGGAAATTGTGTGTATTTGTGAGGTACATTACTTAATAAAAAGACAAAGAAAGGTTATATTATTTTTAATATTTTTTTATAGTTAACCTACAAACTTTTGCACTATTGACCTTTTGTTCTTTGGAAATATATTGCATTATTCACAATATATCCCCCACCTCCCTTCTTCCTAAGTTATATCTTTTGTATCTCAGTTTCTAAAGTATAACACATTTCACAAATATATTTACTAAAAGTAGCATTTGGTGTGTATAAAATTACGTGTTTCATACAGAAGATAACTTTTATCTATTGTTTTATCAAGTTATTATTTTTTTTTTAGATTTGTGATCTAAAAAATGTTAATATATTTTTCTCTTCAAATTTTTAATTTCTAAAGTAAATTTATTTTTTGAATGTGTTTCTTATCAGCAAATACAATTTCACTTAATTGAATATTTTATCTTAAGTATAAAATTATTTATTAAATGCTTAAGGAGTTTTAAAAACTCAGATGAATTTAAAAAAAAATCTTGAAAATATAAAAATTAAGCTAAAATATGTTTATACAGGGTGTCTCAAAAATAGCACTCAGACTGCACAACCAGATTTCTCATTGGGAGTTTGTAAAAAAAATGCCCAAAGAACTGTACCTGTATAAGAAAATTATGTTTCATGAGAATATAGTTTACGAGAAAAATACAGTAAATGATGAAACATGGTGATTAATGAATGGTGGTGCATAATAAGGCTTCTACACATTTTTGTACTGTATGTGATTGGCTGGATGTGGCATATTCCAGTCGCTGGATTAGACAGGAGGGTTTGGTTCTATCGCTGCCGCAATCACCTTATCTCATACTGTTGGATTTTTTTGCCTATGGGGCATTCTCCAAAAAATCGGTTCTCGAGACACGTGACTTCACAAACAGAATTAGTTGCTCTTCTTCATGCACTTCGGTGGACACTGCACTGCTGCAACGCGAGCACTCATCCATTCTATGACATGCTCAATCCTTCTTTGTAATTTTTTTTTTTTTTATTAAACAAAGTCAATAAAAAAATCTTGTGTAAATATTTGTAATAAAATTGTTTTTAAAATATAAATGGTAGAATTACCAACTTAAAAAATAAAATTCTCTTCTTTAAAATGTAAAAATTTGTCAAAAATCATCTTTTTTAAAAATTTAAACTGCATTAAATTCTACCTTTTCCTATCAGAATTAAATTGTTGGATATTTTTACATTTTTGAAATATTACACTCTTATTGTATATAAAATCATAATATACTTATTTTCCAAGGTGAATTTCAAATACTTCATTGTATATTTTCAACATCTTTTATATATATATATATAATATATATGTCCTTATTAAGTAAAAGTTTTCCATAAGAAGTTTGTCCTGCTAAATAGATGAATTTATATTCTCAAGTGTGTGTGATTTGGAAATATTTCCAATATTTGATTAATAAGTAGCATAACAAGTATACTTCTTTTAGTTTCGTTTAAGAATTTGATTGCATAATTTAAGGAATGGCCATGAAAAAGAAAGATAAAGAAGATACATTATTTCTTAAATATTTGCTTGAGTACATAACCTCATTGTTTCTACAGTATTTTTAGTTTTCTCTTTTGTTCTGCTTACTTGTCAACTTTTTCATAATACTCTTAAAATTAAAATTTAATTCATTATGCTTTTACTCAAATCATTCATTTTTATGCATTTTTCCAAATTTTTCATTATCACCCTGCTATTTTACCTCCTACAGTTTTTACTTATCTTTTTATATCCACAAAGACTGGAAATTAAGTAGACGGAAACTAAATTTGTTGCCATTGTTATAAAAAAAAGGTCCATGAAGTTTCTTTCCTCTCACATATTGTATTTTGTTAGGCATTGGGTCCTAACTCATTGGTAAGCACGATTTCATTAAGCAATTAAGCAAAACATTTATATTTTTTCTTTCTCTGTAGCATTTATCTGGTACTCAACTTATTCTGTACTTTACGCTTGTATTTTCTATGTTTCATGTTACCAAGCAATTTGTTTTCGTCCATTGTTTTCCACTTTATGTAGCAAAAGCAAAAAGTATAAAAAATGTTATTAAACAAATTTGATTGTGTTAACTCATTCCAAAAGGGGAAGGGGGAATATGCATTTTGTGACAAATATTGTACTGACATATACATTTGCCACAGTTCCATAAATGTTACTCCTCATCATGCAAAAAACCTAAAATGTCACAAATGATAATTCATGTCAATTGGAGCGATTTTTCAAGAATTTTATCTGGTCAAATGTAATCTGGTGTGAAGTACTGTTTACATCTTTTCTTGTAGAACATAATGTTTTGTTTGATTGTAGCCAATCCTACCAGTCTACTTTTTCGTAAAATGTTTCCAAAGTCTGACGTTATCAAGAAGTGTGTTGTGCAAGGACCAAAATATCTGCTGTGTTTAGTGTACTAGCTTCTCGTCAGAATACATAATCAAATATATGAATCAAAGTCCTTTTGAACTAGGCAATAATGATACTAACTGCAAATTACATCCCATTTTTGTCACTTGCTTTAATCATGCAAAAATCTATTTCAAAATGGCCTTTTTACAATTCCAAAACTGATTGTGTATTTCGCTGATGAATTTAAAAATACATGGGATACCTTTTGAGCATTTAGTTTAATTTATGGCAGATTGCTCTGCTGTTATGCAAGGGAGAAAATGGAACAGTTACCTTTTAAAGGGAAAAACAATATGCTAATAAGAGCTAATGTCTGTTAAAAGTTGCTAATGTCATCAATAAATTTGGTATCAGAAAAAAGTGCTGGCTCTTTAAAAGTTGATCAGATATATTCTATTCTATATATTCTGAGATTTATTCTATTATCTATATAGCTTTCAAAGTTTGTAGATTAAAGAAGTCTCAGTAATTTTAAAAATTCATGCACTTGATGGTTTGTGATTGGACGTAGTCTTGTCTTTACTTTTAACTTGATCATTAAATTCTGTATTTGTAATTTTTTAATTTAATTTTAAAAGTTGAGTAATAAATCTGCTATATTTTTTTTTATAAAAGCCTATTTACTATAAAGTCATTACTTTCTAATAAGTTACTATATTTAAGTCAATAAATTTAATTTAGTGTGAATGTGTTTTTATAAATCAAATTTATACAAAAGTATTTTTTCCTTTTCTCATCAAAATATATTTATTGTAAAATTTTCTTCACATTATTAAAAATAAATTTGATTATAATGCTTTGTTTTATAAAATTTACAATGTTATTTATCCTTTTATTTAAGAATTTGCTTAAAAAGTTGATCCCACTTTTTTTTGTCATTTCAGAAGTTGACAGGTATGATATTGCATTACTCGCCATCTTTTGTTTTGTTTTGTTTTTTAGGCCAAAAATATATTTTGTATCCCATTTTGAAAGTATATTTTATGAAATGACTTAAGTTTAATAAAATCGATTTTTAAATACCTAAGAGGTCCTTTGTTTATTGGGTTTTTAATTACCATTTCTCAGATTACTGCTATAAAATTTCAAGAAAACGTTTAATCTCTTCTTATTTGAAAAAATTAGTTTCTTGGCTCATAAAGTCTATAATTTAATTTTTCAGTTTTACTTAATGCATTTAGTAATTTTTCTTTATGTTTTATAGGAATTTATATATGTGTTTAGGAGTTTTAAAAGGATTTATAACAAATGATACATAATCTTACAAAATAAATCTTGAGATATATTCATATGAATATTCATGCTAAACTTTATCCACATATGCTTATAATCTGAAGCCCATTATACTGATGTCTTGATATATATGTTAATATTTATGTATTTAATTTTAAAACAATTATGTTGCAGTCATATCTATGGCATCACAATAATCAGTCAATCAACATTCATTATACAAGTAATGAAGAGTTTGGTCACCATAAATTAACAAGTTACATTTATTCATATGAAAAAGCATCTGTAAGGAATGCCTTAGAAATGAAGTATGGAGAACAGGAGTTTGTATCATCTGACTGCTGTTTATCAAATAAGTCTGTAATTAATGATGCAGATTTTCCAGTTGTGATCCCATTACATGATTTATCTTCATTTGCCTGTATTACTCCTGAGGTTATTGAAAATGTAAATGAATCAGAAGATAATAATCTGGTAAGTTCATATTTATATAAATACTTCTAAATTAAATATAATCACTCATGATTTCAAGAGACTTTTTCATTGTATTAAAAAAGAGATATTTTTTTAGCTATGCAAATATTTTAAATAAAATTGCCAGTTAAAAGTAGAATTTTATCTTTATTTAGTATTTAAAAAACTTCTCTTTTTAAAAAAAAAAAAAATTGAATAAAAAACCTTATTTTTTATTAATAAAGTTCTGTATTGGTATTACACAGACCTGCGATTGAAAATATACTAGTGAATTAATGGGTCAACTTTATGTATTTCAAAATAATAATAATAATCGAAAGTTTCTATCATGTCACACTTTCTTGAAAAACTCATTTTTTATTAGATTTTTATGAGTATTTACCAAAATTTTTTTCGGTGTTTAATTTCTTCCTTATATAGTTACATTCTACCATGGTGAAATGAACAGAATATCATTCTGTTACACTTTTCCATCATAATCTCTCTCTACCTTTAGTTTTACCACAAGTTCAATGCTGTGGTAACTAATATTTACTCTGGAGCCTCACCTCAATCCTTCTATCAGGGTGAACATAATGATCAGATCACAGTTCTCGGCCTTTTGAAAGAGGCAGTTGAATTGTTGGGCTCCAAATTGAAAAAAATAAACCTATTTAAGAAAGGAACATCTTTTTTTTATTAAAACAGGAATCGAGAAAAAGAATAAGTATACTAATGAAAAAGGCTAGAACCTGGTCTAGTCTTCAGATATTCCCAGATTGATGAGCAAATTTAATATAACCTACAATAAAAAGTAAATGGAGGTGGTATATAGATTTATCAAAAAGAAGCCTTAAGTCTAAATATGTTAATTTTTTGTTAACAAGCATTCAGTCTCACTTAAGGTAGGTTCATGAATTTCGGCCCCCAAACACATTTTTCACTTTTCCCATTTTAATAAAATATGAATTTCTACGCTTCTAATGGTGCAAAAATTATCATTCTACGTGCAGTAAAAGTGTTTTTAATAATTTTTTGAAAATGCCTTGCCACCTGTAACAGTCTACTAAATCCATTACTAAGATCCATTTTTCTCAAAACTAACATTTTTACCATATAAGGAACATTTGTTCCTAAACTACTGCATTTAACACCTTATAACTTTGCGTAATTTATAAATACTCTCTGATACATACTTTAATCGAGGGATTTTTTCAAAAAAATATTCTGGCTTAATTTATAGCATTAAACATCATGAAATTTCACTGTTTTTGTGTGTGTGTGAAGAAGAATAAAACAGATTTGTGCAAAAAGTAGTTTTTTTTTAAAAATAACTTTCGACATCCTATGCATAAAATCTCTGATTAACCCTTTGAAGCGCGGAAAAATAAATTTGCTGAATTTTTCAAAATAAAATTATAAATGCAATGTATGGGACCTAAGAACAGAGAAAATAGCTTAAAAAAAATTAGAGTACATTCTCCCCGAGGGGGGAGGTGGTTTCATAGAAGTACCACCGCGCACCTACGACATAATTCTCGGATGAACAATATATATAATTTGCGTCAGATTTGTAAGTATATTCTTTATATATTTTGTAATAAATTTACTAAAATATGCAATATTAAATATTAGAATTACTTTTTAAATATTAAATAATACAAAATATAACTATAAGCGATTGAAATCAACTGCAATAGCCAGTAAAGTTTTTTTCATTGTTTCTTTATTATTAAACTAGCTGTACCCTGCCACGCTTTGCTGTGGCTCAGTCAGGTTAAAGAGAAAGCACGTGTTTTCAGTATATTTAAATATTTGCAATGGAGGTATGATTTTCTATAAAAAAAATGTATAGATATACACAAAACTTTACTTAACTGATATCATTTGTAATTTGTTAACCAAACACTTGAAGTTATTGCAACTTATTTTTGTCCTTATGTTATGAACATAAATTTATTTACATTGTATTCATAGTGGAGACCTCAAGTTTAAAGATAAATGGCTCTACTCTGGATTCCTCGAGGGTAATGGGTGAGTTTTACAATGGTTATGGATATTTCTGTTAAATCAGAGGTGTGTTAACAAATGCACATTTCTCCAAACAATATCATTTGGAAACATGAATTGTATTTCCTGATGTTACATAGGAAATGTTTTGATTCTGCAGTATATCTAGCAAGCAAAGTTTTTAATGTCTCTGGTGGTTCTCCAAGTTGAGGCAGTTTAATTTTTCCAGTGGTACAAAACCCTTTTGTTTCTCCCTTAAATTACAGAACATTGCAATAAGGATACACTTCAGTCATTGTACTAATGAGAAAATGGTGGCTCAACCTATAATCTTCCACTGGGTTGTACCAGAATGCAGGGTGACTGTTATTGTGTGATTGCTCATCACAAAATCATGTTTGATGGTGATGTGCTGTTTCTGGTTGACCCTTCGCAGCCTACTGTGTTCCTTTTGTTGAGAACAGAGCAGATCTGATGTTGAAAACATGAATGCTGTACTCGTAAATGTGCATCCTCAAGCCTGGCTGCCTGTTGCTCTGCTGCGCCCTCAGCATCTGTTTATGCCATTCTTTGTCTGCTTTTCTCGTTTGCTGATGCCCGTTCTTCCTCAGTTTGATGTGCAATTACACTCATTGCACTGTTTTTGCCTTGTGAGTATGACAATTTAAATTTGATTTCCTGCAAGGCATTATTTTTATGTAGTGTAGCTAACTGACTGCACTTAAAAAAAGAGAAAAAAAGTTAAAACAAAAACCTATAAAATTTCAAAACATTAAAAAAAATTAAAAATCAAACAAAAATAAAGGGAACAAATTAAAAAATGCTAATGAAATATTTAATTTCTGTTGTACATCAATTGTCACAGTTCAATTCCAATGCAATGAGGGGCTGAAGAAATTTTCAGTCAAATATGGCTTATATCTAGACACAGACTGCTTCACACATGGACAATTATTTGGTGTCTGGGTATTTAAATATTAGCATCACTGCACAACCAAATTGCCTCCATGCAAATCACACCATTTTCCAACCAAATCTGATTTTTTTTTCATGAAAAATGTTAGAATCTTTATTGTTTAGATATTAAGGTGCAATACGCATGGCACCAATTTTGTGACGGTGATGCTAATATATAAGTACCGTTGGGGGGTGTGTTCCAGAGCAGCAGTCACTAATTGGTGAGAAATTTTTGATGGTCCACTAAAAAATTGAGATATTATTTACCCTTTTGTGAAGATTCAGTTTAAAAAAAGATGAGCAACAAAAAACATATTATGGATTATACTTTAATAAAAACTTTTAGTTACTACTTTTAGCAAATTTCCTGAGTTTAGTAATTTTTTCATTTTCCAAGGTCAACTTGGGTAACCATAGTAAATTGGTGGCAAAACACTTCAGTCTGTTGATTGTCGGTTTGTTATTGCTTTTCATGAAATTTATTTTCAGGTGTATGCAAATGTAAATAGACGTAAATATAGCTTTAGTTGTCTGCCATACTTATAAAGTTATCACTGAGTGGTTCATGGAGTGCTGAAGGTTGGCAACTGCTGTTCTAGAGTAGGCACACCAGACAATTTTTGTATCTTCACAGACAATGAAGCAACACAAAATGTCTACCCATAAGCATTGTAAAATTAACCCTTTGACCTCAAGAAGAGCCATTTTAAATTTATTTTCAAACTTGGCACCTCCCCACAATGTAAATAATTTTAGATTCATAACATAAGAACAAAAATACCATATAACTTGGAGTATTCTGTTAACAAATTACAAATGAAATCTGTTTATAGAAAAGTTTTGTTTATGTATATTCACACATTTCTTTTTATAACAAAAAAGTCATACCTCAAGTGCAAGAGGTTAAAAATATTAGAAATCTATGCTTTTTCTTTTCTTTCCTTTAAACCAGACTGAGCCACAGGAATGCGTGACTGGGTACAGCTGCCTATAACAAACTTAAATGTTAAAAAGTTATAAAAAATAAATTAAAGTTCAATATTTTGACGAAATCACCAAAAACAGTTCCAACCAAAGGTACTTAGGTACTATTGCAACCCCGATTTTGTATGTGTTGTTACATGGTGAAATGGCAACCATGTGCTTCCTTTCATACAATGTTGCCAATACAGTTGTGATATGTAAATACCAAAACAAACATCAGAAAATCTTAATTTTCCCATTTGTATTTCACAGTGACATCAAATAAAATTTTGAAATCACACAAAATAGATCCTTTTTGAGTATAATGTTATTCCCCCAACTTTTAGAAATTTCAACAACTATTTAGTGGAAAAATTCGCAAAAAAATATTATTATTGTGTAAAAGCAGCCATAGAACGATTTTCCCTTGTTGAATGCATATTGCAGCATTTGGCGATGTTTTATGATTTTAGGTAAATGGTCGACTATTAAAAATCTATTAATTTAATTTAGGATCACCAGAAAAAGATAAAATACTTGGAAGATTTCAATTTATATGCTACTCATTTGTGGAGAGGTTTTGAAATCACGCCAAACAGATCCATAGCGTACATAATTAAAATTAGTATTTTATGTATAAAAATTATCCAAAGTATATATCCCATGCTTAAAAATAAACTAAAATACAAAACAAACATTAATTGACATAAAAAGAACTAAATATTTTTATCAATGCAAAAGCATAATTTGAAAAAATAATCACTATCTTATGACCACCTACTTCTTCAACACGTATTTGAGCCATCTGTCTGCATTGTGCTTGTTCGCTGATGCCTATTCCAATTTAATGTGCAATTACCCTTCACACTGCTTTTGCTAGCCCAGTGTGATGACCTTAGTTTGATTTTCTGAAATGCAATTTAATGTAGCGAAGCCAATTGACTGCACTTAAAAAGAAGGTAAAAACAAAAATGTATGAAATTGCAAAACAGCTCTGAATGGGCCTTGTATCGAAATCAATCAACATAACTCAATTTTGACGCAACGGGGGAAAAAATTTCATTCCACTTGAACAAATCGCTCCAAACAGGTCAATTTCACAATATAGTTTGAATTCAAAAAAAGATTAATTGACAGAACAGAATTCTTACCAATTGCACTGAGAAATAAGAAAAACAAACTAAATGAAGAATAATGAAAAAATAAACTATACTCACACAAAATTAATGCTATCATAAAAGACACAGCTCAATAGCAATGCAATGCAATGCAATGCATCACAAAATAATTAAGGTGACTGTCTACATTCAAAATGTAACAGACACCTGGAAGTATTATTAATGACGCAAATAACATAACAATATAAAATCAAATTTGTGCATTGTTTGCAATCATATATTAATCATGCCTGCTCTCCAACAGAGTTAGGGAAGAAATATAAATCGCACACGGTTAAAGATATTTTGCATTGTGAATACGCAAGGAAAATTCAAATAAAAACATGGATTTCATAAATTTTCGACAACGCATTTATAATAATTGAAGATTTTTACAATTTTCAATCGTTATCAACAAAGTTCTAGGCATATCTTTAAAATTGAGTGGCTTAGATCAAGGCATGGATAATTCTCACAATGGCAATTATTTGTGTTCTAGAATAAGCAGACCAAACAATCATTTCTGTATTTGCACAGAAAATGAAGCTTCACAAAACATTGTCTATCCAGAAGCATTATAAAATTAACCCTCACGGATTCCAGAGCAGAACCATTTCATCAAATTTCAGTATATTTTATTTGTATACGATAGTTTTTTTATTCACATTTATAAAGTAATTTTTTATCCTTCTGCTTAACACTACCCTACATTTATATGTTCTTGACTATTTTATGAACTTATTAATGTATTTTTTAAACTATTTGTTACTAACATATTATCGCAGCCTATTGGCGACATTATTTCAAACAAAGCACCTGGCTGCCAATTCAGCACATACAATACATAGGAAATAGGAGTTGGCGAGTTAATAATAGAATGGTTAATTGTTGCGATAATATGCAAGTACCATTTTTTCTAATATATATTAATGATTCACATTTAGTTTGTTCATGATTCTTTACTATATATTTTTCTAATTCACATGTTTTTGTTGAAAATTTTTATTACGATACTTTCTTTGGTACTAGAGTATTATCACAACCTATTGGCGACATTATATGAAACGAAGCACCTGGTTGCCAATTAAAAACATATGACACATAGGAAATCGAGGATGCCAACTTGGCGAGTTATAATAGAGTTGGCGATTGCTGCAATAATACATCCTTATGGCATACTTTGTTGTGCATCAGTCTTTTTAACCTGACTGAGCGACAGCAACATGTGGTACAGCTACTTATAGAATAAAATTGAATCATAAAAAAATATCAAAAATAAAATACGGCTCACTAATTTGATTAAATCAATATAAATTTCCATACAAACACAAAATATACATCACAAAATCTTTATTTCGTATTTCAGACATCAAATTAAATTGTCAAAAACAGATAAAAAAAAACCATATTTAAGAACAATACCATTCGATTCATTTCACCAAATTAAGACATCAGGAAGTGCAAAAAAATATTTTTGCGAGGTCCTTTCATTTGCAGTGCATGATCGGCGAAAAAAGAAAAACTCTTAAGTACTAAAATATATATAAAAAAATTAAACATTCAGTGAAAAAATAATTACTGGAGAGAAAGATAAAATAGAATGAAATTAATATTATGAATATTAGCAGCGCCTATCTAAAGCAAATAACGGAAACAGAAATTCAATACTAACGTTAATTGCAGAACTAAACCCCTTTATCAGTTCGAAAAGTTTTGATCTGTAAAAATAATAATAACAAATAATATAACGAAAAAAATAAAATAAAATCTGCATGAAATTACTGAAAAAGTAAGTCGTAATTTGTAAGCAAAATCATAAACATCCCGCCATAATACTATCGAATGTTGCCAACACTGCAAAACAAAATTTTAGTTGTTAAAAGAATAATCATTAAAAAAATGATTTATTCAAAAAATAATCCTAATTAAGAATTAAAGAGCAAAAAAATTGAGAAATATTGCAATCAATAACCATAATTATAATAAAAATATCTAATAATCCCGAAAAAACTGCATGTAAAGTATAAATTTCCGTATTCAGTGAGAAACACATCATATGACGTCATAACACCCAAAAATCACTTAAAAATTAAATTTCAAAAAATTTAGAGTTAATTACGAAATAATGAGTACATAAGAACCCGTCCGGATTCAAGTTCAACGTTATGTCAAAATTTCAGAGGGAATTCTCCAGTAGTTTCGGAGATCAGTGGCTTTGAACAAACACACATTACATTTTTATTTATATAGATTATTAAAACCATGCAGTAAAACTGCAATAATAAACCCCTCCCCCAAATCAATCGCAAAACCCCCATAAATTAGTTATTTCACTGCCTGAGTCATAGAAAAGAAAAAAAGGGCTAAATCTCTCACGTGTGCGTGCTATAAGCCGGAGAAGAAACGGACAATTTTCATGTTCTAGGTGCACAGTGGTATCAGTCTGAAACCACCTGAAAATATCTTTTTATAAGGCACTTCTTTTCATTATTTATCATACTAAAAATTAGTTATGCTATGAACAGCATATGCAGCAAAAATGTACATACCTTACTTTAAATTTTTGTCTATTTTTATTTGCTTAAAAAAATCTTTTTGAAAGTAGTTAAAGGCTTTTTAAATGATGCATTTTTCTCACAGAAATAAAAGTTTTCTGTCTCGTGCTGACATCTAGTGTCTTTTATAAGAGTTAAAAGATATGTTTAGGACCAATGGTTTCATTGAAATACCATTGCGCGTTTAGAGACATTTTTTAGAAAATGATGGTTTCAGAGAGTTACCACAGTGCATTAAAGGGTTAAAGTGTGTATTATGGTTCAAGGAATATTCAGTAAAAAAATTGGAGATTTTTATTCAATAGAATGTTTATAAATGTTCCTTAAAAATATGCGCGTGATAAGTTCCGGAACGCATTACGCTCAATTTACCCCTTAATTAGCCGGAATTCTCAAATGAACTTATACAATAAAGTACTTCTCTACACTGCCGTATTGCGGCCCATCTTATCTTATGGTTGTCCTGTGTGGGGCTACGCAGCTGATTCAAACATTAAACTTCTAGATTGTGCTCAAAGCTCCCTCATCAGAAATATCACTAAAGCTTGCAGATATACTAAAAATAAAGAAATTTATAAGGTCCTCAAAATTCCCACTTTTAAAGCTCACATTCAAAATCTAACCATTAAATTTTTCGACAATTTACCTAATACTAATAATCTTAATATCTTAAATCTAGAAAATTACGATCCTAATGTCAATAGAAAGAGGCCCAGAAGAATTCTACTGGACTCGTACAATCCCCCTTAACTATAATTTTGTGTCATTCCCATTTGGTGAATGACCTCATCTATACTAAGTTTATTTTCAAATTTATTTTTAAATTTTTTAGTTCTTATTTTCTCTTTTTCATTTAACTTTAATTCCCTGCGAACCACACAGGCAACAACTTCTAATAATTCTCATATTTTTTTCAAATATCTCAATGACACCAGGACAGCGAATAGAGTGCTTACTCACTGATCCCTTTCAACCAATGGCAGGCAAGTTTCTCGTCTGCTTGCATGACCAAGAAAATTTTTTCTAATACCGCCGAAACCAGCCAGCTCTGCCACTTTCTCCATCCGTGCCAACCAATCAGGACGCTCAGTCTCCATGAAGGCCCCACAACTTCAAGAGCCCAACACACTCAATATGGGATGGAGGAACGCTTCGCATTCCAGTTTCCCAAAGATGTTCAGCTTCCTTAAAAATACCTGTTTTTAACATTACTGAGATACAGATCCTGTTTCGTGAACCTACCCTCTTAATACGTTTAGTAAATTATCTTTAGGTAAAAAATTATGCTAAAATATTTTAATAAGTATAGGCGTGCTGTATATATATAAATTTTACATATATGTGCATGTAATAACTTTCTATGAAATAAATTACTTTGATGTTCATGATATATATGAACAAGATATATGTTAATATATTTAATTTGATATATATATTTGCAGCCACATCCACAGCATCCCAGTAATCGGTTCATCGACATTCCTCACAGGAGTAATGAAGGGTATGATCATGAATTAACAAGTAATATTTCTTCATGTGAAAAAGTATCTGTTACTAATGCTTTAGAAACAATTTCTGGAGAACAAAAGGATCAAATTAATGTTGCTATTTATTCTTCTTTCCCCGCAATAGACAGTTTAAAACCCAAAATTCGAAACAAATTAAGTGGAGGTAAGAAAAAATTACCAAATCAAAATAGTTCAAATATTCAATTTGCATTCTCAGAATTATTTGATCATCGTCAAGAAAAATACGAAAGGAATGTGTGTGCAGCATCAGAGTGTAGAAGTCAGGTCATTGGAGACGTTTGTGAATTGGAAAATAATACTGTGGTAAGTTCATATTTTTATAAATAAATTTTAGATTTAATTCTCCTGGATTTCATTGATATTTGCATAAAATCTTTCATTTTAGTAAACAGATATAAAGTCATTAATTATGGTAATATGTTTAAATTAATTGTATGATTTGACTTATATTTGACAAAAATACAAAATCACCAAAATTGTAATATTTTGAGTTGAAACAAATTTTGGAATGGGTCATTTTAGGAAATTATAACCATTAAAAGAAGCTTTACTGTTTTCAAGAAAAAATGAAGAATTTCTTTTTTTGTATGAAATGCAGTCTTGTATTTTTATTCGGTAAAAAACTTTCATTTTCTTTTGCTGTGAAATGTAATATATACTATCTCATTTCGAGCTCTTTCTTTTGTTAGTTTTTTTTATATAATCTTAAATTTGTTTTGAAGTTTTTTGTAGTTATTTTTATATTTGAAAAATTTCTCATGATTGATAATAGGAATGATTGTTTAGGAAATCATTTTTTTGGGGGAAGAATATTTAAATTCGGCTTCTAATTTTAATTCAGTGTGCGTATAGTTTCAATATGATATCTCTGATATCTGATACTGTTTTTTTAGTTTCATCGAAAAATTTGCATGTTGATGAAAAAATTTGCATCAATAATTGCACAAAGAAAGAAATAGAAGATTCAACATGAATTTTTTTTGTATCAATTGCAACCTAAATTCTAAATTATAAGCTTATTTGTACAAACCTTGCATCATTGATTTTTTAAAAATTCTTATAATGCATGATAAGTTAATCATTTACTATATGCAATGAAATGCAGATTTTGTACATTAATAGAAATGTAGTGTTATTGAAAGACTTCAATTTAATATACTTTTGATATTACAATTACTTCAGATGAATGCTTTAGAGCTTCTATCATACTTCACAAACTTAGTGAAAAAACATACATATTTTCAATCTGGCTAAATGAATTTACTAACTTAATTTTAGTTATATAGGGGAGCAATAAAATTTTTAGAAATAATTCTTGAGTTTAATTCTTTAAATGATTTATTTTATGCAATCTTAAAAATGTATGAACTGAACTGAACGGATTTACAAATATGTATACCAGTGAAAGTAAATTACTCTGATATGTACATTCAAATGCTCCCCCTCCCCCCATTAAAATGGGTACAACAGTCTGATAGTTTTAGCTGTACCATGGAAACAAAGGGCAGCATTAGTATGATGGAGCATTAACTCATAAAACTTCACAAAATATACTGTAAGTAGTGAATGCCATACTTCCTACAGAGCATTTCACTACACTGATGTATTCTCTGATTTTTTTTGGATCTAAAAGTATTGCATCTCATTCAGATCCGTGAACTTTTGTGATAATGCCAAAACCTTACATTCAGATGGAATGGGTGTATCTTGTAAGAGAAAATGGGCATATATGCCTTTTGCCAATCGCAGACCATTGTAGACTTACCAAGTGCTCCAGTTAAACATGCTAAAAGAATGCTAATTAAATAAATTAGTCTTCTCTCCAGCTGATACAGTTCCCTTTTAACTGATGGAATTTATGGCTTCTTGGATTTTGTAGCACATATGAAATCTTCAATTTTCCCTAATACAGTAGTAAACGCAAATTGTCATACAATAATACTTGTTTTCAGTCATGAACTGATGAATGTCATTGTTGACATGCCCTTATGAGACATATAATTCTTTATATTGTAATCAATGAAGCTCAAGACTTTGACATTAACATTTTAGTGAATTTAACATTTGACTTTAAAAGTCTGCATGCTGTGTAGTGTGTTGTAAAGTTATTTGTTGAGGAATTGGCATTAATTTCCAGTGTTGTTTGCAGGAAAGTAGCAATACTGTAACTTGAATCATTCTTGATGATCAAGGATGACCCCACTCTCCCAACTTCTTCATATGTTAAAGATTTTGCCTGAATTCCGTATTGTTAACATGATGTTCTATTCTCCATTTTGTACCTTCTAAATGATATATTTCATCTCATGATTCAAAAATATTTTAAGTTTTGAAAAGAAAAACATTAAAAAAGTTACTAAATAAATATATCTTCATTAGTGTAGTGAAAACTATAATTGTATGTTGCTTATAAAGTAAAGGGCCTAATTTTTTGTGATCATGATGCATTTAGCATTTTACTTTTACACCAAAAATAATATTTTATTACTGTGAAAACATGATGTTTTTAAATAGTAGTCAATAATTTAAAAATGGTGATCTGATTAGTGTTTATGAAGTAATTAAAGTAATTATTTATGCACCAAAGTATTTTTTAAAATACACTGACAGGAAAAAATCCCAACACCCCAAGAAAGATTTGTATAAACAGGCCTACCAAATTTCATTTATCTATCTGAAATATGTCATCGATTCAAATTTCGCGCTTAAGTGTGGTGCTAGTAGCGCCACTCAAAACTTGCTTGTGTGTGTATAGATGCAGAAAATATGCAATATCCCAAAATTTGTTGTACAAAAAATGTTTCTGGAAACAATATTATAAATTAAGAGTGTAATAGGCAATACATAAATTGCATTAAGGTTTAGAGCAATTACTATAGATCATACACCTTTATATTTCTTTTTCATGTTGCTATCGTTGTTCTATGCTTGCCCTCTACAATTTAAAAGATCTAAATTAAGCTGACATAATACACTGATAGAAAAAGAAATCCCAACTCTGTGTTAGGTAAACAAAATTTGGTAGCCATGTTTATACATCCAAAATATTACATCAATTCAAATTTTGCGCTTAAATGTGGTGCTAGTAGCTCCACTCAGAACTTGCAAATGAGTTGCTTTAAATGCATGCTGTAAAGTTCGTGAGCATTGTTTGTCTGTGAAGTTTGACATATTGAGTTAATTTAAGCCAAGATTGTGCCTTTAAGAATACGACAAAGCCATTATCAACAGCTCACTTAGTTTGAAAGAGGTCGTGTAATAGGGGTCCAAGAAGGAGGATTTTCTTTCCATGATAATTTGCAGAAAGACTTGGCTGCAGTGCATCCACTGTGCATGATTGTTGGGAGCAGTGGTCAAGGGACTAATTAGACTAAAATAGCAGATCTTTTAAAGAGAAGTGGAAAGCAAAAAGTCCTAATGAAGAAATGAGTTTTGATGTTATCCCAATGGCCCTTGTTGTGTGCAGTGATAAAGAATAAGTTTCAATTAAATGAGAATTTTTTTTTTGTTTTTCATATGTTTGTATTTTTAATGAAAATTGTTGAATTCAAAATATTTTGTATTGGCTTTTGACCTTGTATAACACGGTTTCACATAGGAATCTATCTACAGTGTTGTAGGTGGGGTACCTGTATAAACAACCATTTGCATGCAACTTCCCAATGTGAAACCTGCTGTGCAATCTTTTTTTAATACAGAATGTAGATGGTATTACTCACATACTTATGTTGTTCAATGCTAGTGATTTGGCTAGAGCTGACCCCCAAATTTGACCTTCATGGTGTAGCTGTTTTAATATTTAGTAGTTTATATATAATGAAGTAATTGCAGTTCCAGCTGCTTAATGATGTGCTCTTCTAAACAAATTATCACTGAGCTCAAATTATTCAAAAGATTTATTTTCATACATTCACAATTTAAAAATATTTTTTTAAACCCACAGGAGCTACAAAAGTCAAATACTCCTAGAAATTTAATCATTTTTGTTGCTCATAAAAGACCTCTGGAATAATGTAAAATACTATGAAAGAAAAAATGATACAATTTGAATGTGTCGGTTCTCGTATCATCCGTCTCGTGTTCATTTTCCTTTTCCCTTTTATTTTTACGTTTCTTTTTCTATAGGTTTCTATTTCTACTTCAAACAATTCTTTATCCAATAGTAAATCTTCTACTTCTTTATTAAGGATGTGAAACTCTATTTGTT
The DNA here is from genome assembly GCA_019973975.1 of Trichonephila clavata. Lineage (NCBI taxonomy): Eukaryota > Metazoa > Arthropoda > Arachnida > Araneae > Nephilidae > Trichonephila > Trichonephila clavata. The sequence goes on along the minus strand of BMAO01025802.1, from coordinate 192,686 downwards.
TGGCATCTAAATTCAGTAAATATTCAGATATTTTCTTGATCAGTTTCATTCTAGATATCTAAGGTTACCAGGAACGATTTGACTTTATTAATAAGTTTTGTAGAAGCAGAATTAACAGCTTTTGTTTAGCTTTATCAATAACTTCCATTTTTAAATGAAACATAAAATTACTGTACTTTTAAAAGTTCGTGTATGTTGTGGGTTTCACTGCACTATATAAAATATGTGTGGTGCATGTTGTGCTTCAAATAATCTGGAATCTGTAATGTCTTTTCCTGGATATATTGGTAACAATAAACGTAATAATCTTTAACAAACTAAATTAGCAAGTTAAAATATTATACTGAAATAAAAATGTCAGAACAAACAATGGCAAATCTAGTAATGCTGAAGCCAAGATTAAGATTGAATCAGTTACATATGGTTTTTGCCAAGATGCATCTTGTGGTATCTTCATGAATGACAGCAATGCTCCATCCACCCAAACCACTTGATCCATATGATCCACAACACGTGCAACTGAATAGCAATTATGCTCAGATAGTTAACAACTTTCATGGTCCCTTCTACCAGAGCTAAGGGTTCTAGAGTCACCAATGAGAACATTTTCCAAAGCATAATACTGCCAGCATCAGTCTGCGTAAATGGACAGAGGAACTGTTCAACTGTGGAAGATAGCACACCTTAAACATAAACATTGGCGTGATGATTGAAAAATTGTGATTCTTCCGACCAGGAAACTCTTTTTCACTTATTTATGGTCAAGTCTCAATGTTTCTGAGCCCACTCTAGGCATAGTTGACAATAAAGCTTAGACATCAGAGTTCCACGAGAGGAATGTTTGCTGCACAGCCCCATATGGAACAGTGTCTGCTGAACTGTTCGCTTCCACTTGGATCTGCATTGTATTGGGCTGTCAGCTGAGCCACTGTCTGGCACCTTATTTGCTTACCAAGTGGGACAATTTTTCAATGTCTTTTTTTCTTTGATGACTTGTGGATGTCCAGCAGCTAGGTGTCTTCCTGGTTTCCTGGCTACCCTTTATTTAACCTCTTTCTATACATACTAAACAGAAGAACACGAACAACCTAACAGTCATACAGTTTTGGAGCTGCATATATACCCAACTCTTTCTTTTACATGGTAGATACATTCCTTAGAAAACCATGTAAAAAATACATTCAACATATGGTAAATTTGGAGATATGTTCCACAACTTTAAAGAAGCATGTAAGATGAAAGAAACTCAGATATTTTCACAAAAAAACATGCCAAAAATGTAATAATGAGATCCATGGAACATATTTATAAAACAAAAGCACAATTAATTTTTTATTACAAAAAAAAAATTAAAATTTGTGTACAATGAAAATTTAGTCTATAAGTACATACAACATGTAAAAATTTAAATTGAAATTAGGAATAAAACTACTAACTAACAATTATTAAACCAATGGTGTCCCCCCCCGTAAAGGGAGGATGTGGGGGTTGGACAGGATTCTAGGGGACCCAAAACTTGACAGACGCCGATTATGGCTTGGGTCCCAAAACCTGACTGAGCAGGGGGGGGGGGCTAATAATCTCCGTTACACTACTGTATTCATCGTTACTTCATAAAAAGTGTGCACATTTATTATGAACTGGATCAAAAATGCTACCATCAGTAGATGTGTCTAGCACTACTGATGACTTTGATTCTAATAAAGAATATCGTTCGTGCCAGAACAAAAAATTTCTGCAAAATAGTCAATTGATGAATTGTGTTATTTCAGAATCACTTAAAAAAAGAGTTGGGTGTACATATATATAGTACTTAATGTGTAAGGTTTCTTTTATACTAATCATTTTTTTTATAAGCCTACTTTCTTTAGGTACAAGAATCGTGATCCTAAGTGATGTTTTCTCTTTTTAATAGTGTTCACTGTCTTGGGTAAACATGGAAAACATCTTCCAAATACCGTAAAAATCCATTGCACTCTCTTTTTGAGCCACTTTTTTGTCAATTAGTCTTGATTCCCCCCCCCCTTTTCACATATGAAGCACAAATATACATATAAGAAGGTTATTTATCTAGTGCAGTTATTTAGTATTACTGTTCACATTTATCCAGAACATTAATTATAATTTATATTTCATATTTCTTATGCATTATTATTATTTGATTTACACATTCTTGTTTTATCAACATTATCGGCTTTGCTTTCCTTCGTGTTCCATAAGGTATGTGGAAAAACTTATATTTTCATTTTACTTGACTTATTTATCTTAATACCCCAGACAAACACAATTAAACTAGATAGTTATTTATACTTAACTTCAGCCATAGCTAGGGGGCTGCAGTTGCCAAGTGGTCAAGGTAACAGACTTGTGATTGACGTGTCATGAGTTTGAGCCTTGTGCTGCTGAGGACCCATCGTATAGAGGAGCCGATGTACGTTAAATTTGTTGAGGCTCAAAGTCCTTCCGTTTACGTGGTGTGTTTGCTGGTGGAGAGGAAGCCACAGCTCAAGTGTCGTTGTCAATTGACTGTGGCTTAAAATACTAGGTCCATTGCCAATAGCACTCACTTTGCTTTTTAGTACAACTTCAATAAACACTCCCTCGCTATTCATTATCTGATACAGAAATGTCTAACTACATTTAGCATTCTTTAGGAAAGCATTCTTTTAATAATTTTTCTTTAATTTTAACTTAAATATTGCAATTTTTTTATACCTCTTCGTTCTTTGTATAATGTGTTGTAAGTGAATTTTACGTTTTAATGTACCTGACTTATCACATTATTCTGATTTTTCATTCTGAATCTGATTTTAACATTTTTACTGTATTTTTTAAAAATTTGTGCAACATATCCAAATATGTCTTGTACAAACTTATAAAGATATGCTTGTAACGAAGCTTGCTTTCAGACAGTCTCCAAAAATAGGAATGACCTTCTACCTTGAAATAAATAAAAAAATAAATTTCCAGTCAAGACCCCAATTCTAAGCAAGCCTTTAAATTATAACATGAGCAACAGAACTGATTGTTTCGATATCATAAACTGCATAAAATTCTTAAAATCATCATACATTTAGATTACCAATTACATTGTCAGAACAGAAAGCTTTGCAGAACGAGAATGAAGTTTGTGAAAATTCATTATTTTTACTGGTAATATTTATTGCAAAACAGTCTCTTTTGATGCTGAAAATGATTTGGAAATGGACCATTATCAGGTAATGATAGTCATTAAAAAATGTATAACAACTATATTGCCTTCCAAAAAAAAAAGTAGAGATAATTTGGTTATTTTAAGCACTTTTGTTTGAATTTCAAACTGAAGCAACAAAGCTAACAAAAAATGTATTTAAGTCAATTTTTGACTGATTTTGGTTTCATAAGACTTTAGAAAATAGTGAAATGTATTCCTAATTTATCAAGTAAGTAAAGACTTTTTATACGATTTTTTAAATGTGCTGTTCACAGTAGAACATATATCACATAGAAAATGAGGCCTTAGAGTATGTATAAATAGTTGCAATAATTAATATTATATTAAATTATTTTGAATGTAACTTGAAGCAAACCAGTAAGCTATAAAATAGCAACATAGTTTAGAAAAAAGCAATATAGTAACAACAATACACTAGCAAAATTTTAAGTTTATAACTAAAATTCCAGGCCTAAATGTCTTTTTAAAGTGCTGCCTGTCCTTTTTTTTTTGCCTATATTGTAAGACCGAAGTTAAGTTTAGAGAAAATGAATTTCAAAATAATGTAAAAAATTAATTCTAAAATTAGTTTGTAGAAATCTAAATACCTTAAACTAAGTACGTCGAAAGGTAATCTACTTCAAGTAACGAACCAACTCAAAGGTATCGCAGAACTTGCCCCCCCCCCCCCTAAAAAAGTTCATAAAAATTATACTCTAGTGAAACCAACTACATACACTTCAGGATATAAACAACACACCATGAAAAAATTATTAGAATAGGACAAAAATCACAGTACATGTGATGTACATCTATTGGAAAATTAAACACTAACAATATAGAAATTGATTGTTTTATTCAGGAAATTGATCGTTTTATTCAGGAAATTGATCTGCTAGAGCAAAATAAACCAATAATTAGCTGGCCAACTTCTAACCCTAATCCAAGCTGCTATCTGGCATTGACTTGCCCTCCTGTGGCATTGCTTGCTGTATGCTTTCTCATTGACTAGTTAGATCGGTTTGATCCAAGAATGGTGAAAGACACCTGCTCTTCATGGCCCAAATATGCTCTATTGCATAGAAATTTGTTGATCACAGCAATCTGATACATGTTGTAGTTGTATAAAGACTAGTAGTAGAAACTGTGCCATGTGTGACCATATATTATCTTGTTACAATGTAAATCGTTGGGGTCTGTGAAAGTTAAAGAAGGTAGATTGTTGATAAATCGCCGTGCTGTATGAGTGTCGTGGATTTGACAACCAAAAAGGTCCAGCTATAAAAGGAAATGACACCACTGTACTATAACACCTGATTATCAGGCTGCATGGCAGGTGATAGTCATGCAAATATCTTATATCTAATCTGAACATTTCTGAATGGTCTTCGCTACTAAATTTAAAATGGAACTCATTGCTGGAAATAATTCTACTCTAGTCCATGAGATTTCAGATTGAATGCTAATGTGCCTTGCAACGTACAACTGTGAGAAGCAGTCGACACAATAGTTTTAGTGATCCCAACTACTATTTGCTGAGTCACCTATCAATAGTCATTGCAGTCAGTGGTGTCTCTGTTACACATAAGACCATTGATATCAAGGCGAGGGCAGATCACTCTGTTCTCGCTTGTCTATCTTTGCTTTCAGTACTTTTCTTATCTATTTTTCCTTCTTGACGCTCTGTAAATACAAACTGCTGTTAACAGTATTGTTGCCAGGTGCGACAGAAATGGCAATTTTTTTTTATCGCCCCAGAAAAGTAATTTTTGTTCACTTTTGCCATTGATGTGGTTTGTATGCCTAATCTGTCATTCAGATCCAGTACATGCCAATTTCCGTATTCAGTGAAGCTCTCTTCCTTGGAATAATTTTTGTAAGAAATTCATTTTTCTCCTGTGTCTTGTACACTTGACTAAAGCTTACAAAAACAAATTAAATGTCTTCAAGATGCTTTGGAAACCGGAATTCTGATATGCATATTTTTAATAAGGTACTTCTCTACACTGCTGTTTTGCGGCCCATCTTAAGTTACCCTTGTCCTGTGTGGGGATACGCAGCAAAGTCTAATGTTAAAATTTTAGAAATAGCTCAAAATTCTGTCATCAGAACAATAGTTAAAGCAGTTAGATATACCAGCAACCGCAACATCTATAGACCTATTAAAATTCCTCCATTTAAAAGCTACATTCAAACTCTTGCAAAAATTTTTTACACTAATCTCCCGAATATTAATAACTAATATTATCAACCTAGAGAATTTTTTTTACACTCCTTCAGATAACCAAAGACCTAGGAGAATTCTCCTAGACTCATATAACCAGCCTTAATTTATGTGTTCATCCATTTGCCGGTGGCAAATGACATGCTAAATTTTTATTATTTACTTAACTTTATATATCTTTATTTTTTCCTTTGCTGCACCCTTCGGGGTACCCACCAAGCTAGCCTTTTTTAAATTTTTCCTTCATATCACCTTGACTTCAGTACAGCCAATAGAGAGTTGAATCACCCATTTACAATCGCCAATCACAGGTCACCATCTCCACTCCACATCCATGCATAGAAAACCTTGGGATTTTCTGCTGAACTCATGCTCTAGCCACTGACTACCACTCCAACCAATCAGGGATCACCATCATCCCCACCAATCAGGAGACCTTCCAGCAAGTCTTATCCACTATCAGGCATCACTCACTATCCTGTTATGGGACGGAGGATCGCGTTGCGATCCGTGTCCCAAAAGCAACCCATTAGCAGTCATTAGATGCTTTGGAACACATTCCTTTGGAAGCTGATAGGTGTCCCTTGCCTAGAGTTTATGCGGAACTTGTTTCATCCTTTTTGCTGATAATGAATATATGCTCTATAACATTAAAGATCATGCACCTAGAAGTTATAAAAATGAAACTCTAAAAGTATCATAGAAAATTAGTTTTATTGAGAAATGCAATTATATAGAAGAAAATGAAAAAAGTAATGTGTTAAACCCCCTTTGGCCCCTGGTGTTCGACTCATACAATCCCTGTCTGATTGCTTGCATATACATTCCAGTTGTCAAAGGTGCAATCCTGTGACAGTCAGAGATGCCTGCTCAGAAGAGCCCAAGAAAGTTTGGAGGAAAGACTTTGCAAGCTCACTGACCAGAAAAGTGTTGGAAAAACATGAAGACAAGGAGTTGAAAGGAAATCCTGTTGAAATGTAAGCCCAGTGGTTTTTAAAAGGAAAGGCAACAAACACTATGGTACTGAAATCTTCGTTACAGTCGCCATGGTCCAACTGTTTTATAAGGGTGTTATGGATGACAACCAAAAGGGTCAGTCTATCTCACAAAATATAACCCTATGCCATTTTTCCTGTTTATCGAGCTTTATGGCAGAGGACAGTCAGATGAGTATCCCACTACTGTTCTGGACATCTTCAAACATATTTTTCCTGGTCATGAAGGTTAATTCGAAGTGCAGGATGCCTATACACATAAAAAAAACTTATAAACAAAAAGTTAACAAAAAATTCTCTTTCCCTCTTTTCATTATATTCCTCGGTTAAATTTAAGGGGTTTTTAATTTATGAAATTCATATGCTGTTTTATTGGACAGGTAGTTTCTACTCTTAATGTTTTGATTTTGTTATAAATATAACTTGTAATCGTTGAAAAATTTTTAACCAAAATTCAGAAGAAATATAAATAGTACTTGCAAAGATATTTTTAGGTTAGAAAGTTAATTTATTTATTTTAAAGCAAATAATCGGATTGCATAATTTCAATTTATATGAAAACCTTCATATATTTTTAAAGAAAGTATTGTTTGAATTCATTTTCATGAAATAGGTTAACTATGGAATGATTAGGGGAATATAAGATCCCAATAATCAAAAATTCTTCCTAGATCATTTATTTGCTTGCATAGAAATATAATAGTATTAATTGCAATTTTTAACAAAAAATTCCATGGTCGCGGTAGCCTAGTGATAAAAGTAATGGACTTGTGGCCAGTGTGTCATGAGTTTGAGTCTTGTACCACAGTAGACCTGCCATTTAGGGGAATCTGTCAAGAGCTCAGATATCCTCTCTTTGGTGTGGTGTGGAAGTTAGGATATTGGTTGTCAACTTGAGTGTCATCCTTGTCTCTTGGTTATGGTTCAAAACTATGTGGTCCATCGCCAAAATGCCCTCGAGTAGCAATGTTAATATTCTGTCTCTCTCTAACAAAAATTCCACATAAGCAACCAATTTATTTTTCTGTAGTCAAATTAAATAAAACTTTATTATATATTAACAGAGATGAAAATGTATGAAAATAGAAAAAAATGATTTCCAATTTCAAAAAAACTTTAATTGTTGACATTTTCTTGTTTTACCAATTCATTTAGTCATCACTTTTTTAAATAATTTAGTTCCATGAATATTTAGCTGATGTTATACAAAATAATTTTGGCATTTTTAAAATAAAGGATAATGTACCATATCCACACACATTAGAATCAACAAAAAAAAATTGCTTTAACCTGAGTATATATAGAGAGAAAGAGATTAAAAGGTAAATATACTTTTAAAAAATCAATCTTTATTTTTGAAAAATACTGAGTTAATTTTTGATGAGAGTGTGTGTCCATTAGATGTTCTTCATTTCTAAATAACATGCAGATCAATTAAAATCACTCCATCTTAATAGTTTAAGGCGATATTTGTTTTTCGTAATTGCAAGATCTATTTGATGTATTTTTTTAGTTATTTAATAAGTAATAAGCCATTGCCATCTACCATTTAAATATTAATTTTTTTGTTGAAAACTGATTTTATTTTTTACTATTAAAACATTTCTGGTATCATTTTTACAACAGATACCACTTTTTCTCTGGCCGCTCTTATGTATAGCCAGACTATGTAACTAAACTGTATTTTGCACGAAATCCTGTGTACCATTTTCCTGGCATTTGAATGTATATATCTTTTTTTGAAGTTCATAGCTTTCGTATTATGATGTTTGTGTAAGATAACACATTGTTATGCATTTAATTAAAAATATTTTTGTATTGCAGCCATATCGAAATAATGAAATTCAATCAGTGGACATTCCTCAGACATGTAATGAAGATTTTAATCCCTGCACATCAACAGGTTTTGTTTCTGGTTTTGAAAAATTATATGTTGGAAATATTGAAGATGAAAAAAATCCATCATTTGATAATGGTATATTGAATGAAGCTGTATTTAATGATGTGGTTCATTCCCCTATCTCTGCCATTGACAGCTTAGAAAGTAGAAATGATGAAAGGAAATTCAGCGGAGATAAGTTGGATTCAAAACCAATAGAGCCACTTCAAGAAAGTACTGGAGATAAACAATCTGTCGGGTTCAATCGCACCAGTTCTAGCATGGAAAAGCATAAAATGGTATGTTCGTTGTTTTGGTTTTAATTTTAACTATCATAGACATTCAGTCATAATTTATAAATCTTTCATTTTAGCAAACAATTGAAAACCTTTAATTACAAGAACAAATTTAGAGGAATTATTTTTTTAGTTATGTTTAGCTATATAAATGGTAAGTCAAATGACAATTCTTCCTTTTCTTTCATGTGCTTCAAAATTTTTCATAACTATTATTTTGAAAAATTTTGATTGTTATAGAAACTTCACTGCATAAAAATGAAGTTAATCGAATTTATTTTTATATTTGTATAAAATCCTTTTGTTCTTTTACAATCAAAAGATTTTTTTGTTTATGCTTATGATTTTTATTTATTGCTGCATCTAATTTTATATTCTTAGTATCAAAATATTTTCTTTATTTTTGTTGATCTTTTATACAATGATTTGATATCATAATACTTCCATTTTAAATGGGACTTTTTTTCCACTGGTGTGCAAAATTAAGAGGATCTTCTCTTTTCATTGACTATGTCTAGAATTAATGGGCTGATTTTAATGAAATATGCTATGTGCTTAGATTGATATATTTTAAAATATACCGTATTTTCCTGTATATAATCTGCGGATTATATGTTTAAAAAGTTTCAAATTTCTTTGTGCATATTATATGCTGCTGTGGATAATATGATAAACATTTTCCATCAGAAATGTGTACATTAAAGTTTTCAAATGAATACCATTTATGTTTTATAAAATAAATAACAGATGGCGCTGAAAGCTTTTTCAACTTTGCCAACGTATTTCAGCTGCAATCAGTTTTGACAATTACGTTCAAGAACGAGAAAAGCTTGCGAAGGTATTACAGTTGCTAGTCGCTGGTGTCATTTCACATTCTGTCTTGACCTGAGCTGTTTGGTCCTGAAAATATTCAAGTTCATTTATCTTTTTATTTGAAGCGTAAGCTTATAAATTACACAGAGGATTTTGAACTAAACATTAAAGAAAAGGCTGCTAAAGTAGGAAATCGAGAAACTGCAAGGTTGTTTTATGTTGACAATTCAAATATTCATTTGTGGAGGGGAAAATAAAAAGGCTAATTTTGAAAATTTAACCCAAAGCTCTTTAATAATGGACTCAATGAAACACATCCCGGTGAGAATGTTAAAAATACCCTGAAGTCCGCACCTGCTACTGATACCTGCAGGATTGACAAGGAAATTAAAGCTTTTAAGTCGAATTCAGATATTAAAATCGAAATTGTTACCATAATTTCTATTATGGTAACAATGAATGTCCAATGGAGAAAAGAATTTTACAAAATTAAAATTCTGTGCAATTTATTACTTATAATTTTAATCATATTGTGTATTTTTTTATCTGACACTACATTATTGGCAGTATATATTTTGGATTATTTGCTAAAAAATTTGCAGCGGATTACGCAATTTTTTTTATTTTTGTACTTGAAGAAACGGCTTTGGGGATAATATGCTGCTGTGTATTATATACAGGAAAATATGGTACCATGAAACAGTTGTAGTATGCACACATGATGAAGAGTATGGCTCATCAGAGTGGAAAGTATAAAAGAGAGAGAGGTAAGAGATGGAATGAAAAAACTGAATTAATTGAAAATATAACTATAGTCGGACCTCCATTTTACGAATCTGGCAGTCACATCCAATATCACTCTTATTGATTTAAAGCTATCATCTAGTTTCCCTGGGGCAAAACCATAATCACAGCTATGGGGGAGGTACAATGGCTAGACAACTTTATTTAAGTTTCAAAATTGAATGCATAAGCTTTTACAAAGTATGTTCTCATTTGATACATCAAATATAAGCTCACAAAGATCTTGTAGAAGTTAGTTATAAAGGTTGGTGTTAAAATAATAGATATCATGCAATTTTAAATGTGATTTGACTTAATATACGTATGTGAATCTCGGAGTGATTCAGAAAAAGGAAGGGCCTAAGAAATGTTATAACATTTAAACAGGACAAGTTAAATTGTGTGAATAAATATACAAATTGTGCAACATATACTTGTGCTGTAGTTCAAGTATTATAACAATCTATCAACATAATACATAAAAAAAAGAACACGGAAGGCCACGCAATAGAAGTGAAACTTCTTTGGCGACGGCGGTAAATGCAGTCTAATTATATTAAACTGCTGAGAGAACTTACTTTAATCAAATAAAATTAGAATATCTTTTATTGTATGAAAATATTTTTATTCAATTCTCTGCATTATTATTTTCCAAAAAAGACACAATAGGTGTGTGGTAACTGAAGTAGGATATGAAAATCCTCGATTGTAGTCAATCTAGAAAATGTAAGAAAACTGTATTAATTCGTAGTTCCGTATATTGTTTTTCCTTCTCTAGAATCAGTATTCATGGTCAAATTCAGTGTCTGTTTCAAGAATTCAATGAGTGGCTTTGCTTCGGAAGCAAAATTAACATTAAAGTATCCTGTTAAGATAATTGATTTTTATCATCATTGGATCCAATGATTGCAGCAGCCTCTGATGTGTACAGCACTAAAACTTTATGGATGAAGATGATAAAAGCTGCGACAGAACTACCTGGTGATATATAGACTTTCTCCTGGACTTGCTGCTAGTTTTCCTTTCCCCCCCCCTTTCATGAAACTCTTTTCCTCTTTTTGCATTTGTTCTAGGCATTCTGATCAGAATTAATTTTAATTCAATGGAAATAAAAATTAATAATAATAATTTAATGCATCACTCACAGAAGTCACTGTCTTTGTTTACAAGACGCTATCCGTAGCAATTCTGGCGCGAACGTTAGTGACATATATTCGGTGCCCAAGACACTCCCGTAACGGGAAGAGCCATATAATGGTAATATTTTTGGTGCATTTATTCGTTGAAAAAGGCATGTTTATTACATAAAAACTACGAAAATACGCCACACGAGTTTGTTACGAGTAGCAAGGGTACCCACTTAATATCTCCAATACCTAAGTGCCTTTAGTCCAAACATCAAGATGCCCCACTCCATACCCCCTTAGAAATCGTCCAACTTTTTCGCGGATATGACAGTTAGTCACATGGTGAACCCTCTTTCCCCTGCTCTTCTCACCATGGCGATGTTTTGGGGAGTGGAGGGGGATCACTACTTCCGTTCGCTTTTTCTCTGTTACGCAAAACTGGGCCAATTTCTCATTCAGTCCCGTGCCTAAAGAAGTTTCACTTCAATAAACCAAAAGTGTACCATAAAAATGTAGGCTTTTATATTCTGAAGTAAGAGAGCCTAGTACCTTTGGCAAAGCATGCAAGTTTGATAATCGAACAATAAGAAATCATTAACAGTTACCAATTAAATTACTTAGAGGAATTCATAAATTATACCCATTATTATAGTGTCAGAATCAATAAATAGTTTTTCGAAATGTATATTGATAACAATTTAAAATGAATTTATAATTACAATAGAAACACTAATTCCAAAAATTTAATGACTATTGTTCATAAAATTCAGCTCAGAATTTAAAATTCTTTTGTTTCCACTTAAAATGAAGAAAATTGCTTAAAAGGTTATAAAAAAATCTCAAAGATAAGTCCAAATTTCTTTTTAGCAAATAAAAATAATGAATGTAACCTTCATTGCACGTGTAGAGTGAGATATCATTAATGCAAACAAAAGATAGGTCTAAGATAATGGGCCGAGGTATAGTAAGTGACAAAGATTATTTCATTCTGCAAAAATCCAATAATTCATCCACCAAATAAACCCTACGGGGGTGAGTGTTTTTATTCATGAAAATTCAAATCACAGCCAACTGACACCCTGAAGAGGTTAACGTAGGTTTTAAGGGGGTCCGGCACATGAATTTTTGAAAAATCGTATGGGGATGCGTGTAAATTAATAACATCATATAACTTTCTCTAGAAGTACCCGTTAAAATGATTCCTTATTTCCATGTAAAGGCTTTAATTAAAATTGTCTTTTATAGTAATACCAAAACAATCATTAATTACTCCTGTAATGAAATCGAGAAATATTTTTTGATGCAGCCGGCAAGGGACAGTTCAATACCAAAAATGGAAATGAAATACATAAAAAAGGTAGATTTCCCCTTTATAGCTACTATTTCTTAAAGAATTCATCCATTTACCTCATAGAGTCTATATAGAAGGTATGGAGATCACGTCACCTTATCAACATTATACCTGGCCAAATTATCAAATCTGGCAGCGATTAATCCAAGCATCCCAGACTTTCTCTATGGTAATCAGTTCTAAATGTCTTAATTGGCCAATCCATCTTCTGAATATCTTCAGTTTTGAAATATTCATAGAACAGCTGAGGCCTCTCTGGATGAACATTATCATCTTGAATTGAGTGCCAACTGATCCAAGATCACATTCTGATTGCTCGGAGTAGTCAAGGTGCCTCTGCCCTCAACATTCTTCTGGCTCACACCATAACACAACACACTTCATAGTACTCCACACACACAATGTTGCAGAGATAGTGCTGGGTCCCTGTTTTTTTCCATATGTGAATGAGATGAGGATCAGTATTTGGATTGAACCTCGTCAGTGAGAAGAACACCAGGTCCAATGCTTCATTCTCCAAAGATGACATTGTCGTCACTTTGTCAGGTGAGCTGTCTTGTGATCTGGAGTTAATGGGATGCAGACCTGGTCTTCATGTATGTCTCATTAAGCCTTCTATAAACAGTACATCTTGAAACTAAGGTGACAGAAGCAGGAGGAGCTCTCATGTGCAAATTGTGTAGTTGTCAATCCCCTACTTCACTTTGCAGTCAAAGTCATGAAGCTGCCATCCTGGCTTATGGTGGCTCTTGGGTTCCAAGTAATTGGTGTTTTGGATATTGTTCCTTTCTTCTGGAACTGACTCCATAACACGGACATCATATTTTGGGAAACATACAGCGATCTTGCTGCCTATACTAGGAATTGTTCTGCCTCTGATCTCCATACTGCTTTCTATGGTAGACTATCATCAAGACATTGTCTTTGTGACATTGTTTGCAGAAGTTTAAAAAATAATTATAAGCCATCAAATGCATGAATTAAACTGAGGCCGCCAAAGAAAACTGATGACATCCATAAAATTAAAGAGATCGAATTTGATTGGATAATTTTAAAAAGCATCTTTTCTATTGCTATGTTTACCAATTTCTTTTCATTTGATTTCCTTGATTTTGTGAAAAATCTGCAAAACTGCCCCTTAATTTTGCACTCCAGTACAACTTACGTCATTCGTAGTGTGCATCTTCTATTTTTTCCCCTCCTTAAATCGATTTCAGCGTATCCATTGTTATAAGTATGATACATTAATAACTAACTATATTCAATATAAATCATATTTGCGCTCTGTATAAAATTCCAGTGATACATAAAATGTCTTTCATTTAATGGTTATTTATATTGATGAATTGTCGTTATTTTCAGACTTTTACTTTAAAAATTCAGTGTTCTTTTCTTTGTTCCATTAATTAATTTTTAGGCATTTAAAAACGTTTTCAGATTTATATCAATTCCGGAAGTGTATTGTTATATCTGTACAGGATGGGGTGCAGGAACTTCCTGTTTTGAACATGTTGGAGTGATGTTCATAGAAGTGGAGTAGGATACTTGTATTCCAGCCCATCTTAGCCTCCAAACATGTTGTGGTCAAGGTAGTAGCACATATTTTCCATGCAAGCATATTTCTCTAATGGTCAGTCAGTGATTGTATAGTACAACATGCTGTTTGTCATCACTTCGATATTCCTCCATGAGGTCATGCTCCTAATCGGAAATGTGTTTTAATGTGGATAGATGCCTTTTGAACAATGGGGAATGTTTCCAATGAAAGAAAAGAACCTTTGAAGGTGATTAGAACACCTGAAAATGTGGAAGAAGTTCGTGTATCAATTCAGACCAGTATGTGACAATGATCCAACAATTTCTCTTACCTGTTCTTCGAGAAAGAAATCTTGACAACGTGTAGTTACAAAATGGGGCCACAGCCCACACCTTCAATGTTTCAAAGGGTGTTTTTAGAGCAGCTCTCCCTGTGAGGGGACGTAAACTGGCCTGTGCGTTCACCTGATTTATCCCCATTTGATTACTTCCTGTAGGCTTATCTCCTGATTTACAAAGATCGCTCCAATACCTTGAAAGACCTATGGAACAACATCCAAGCCAATATCCTGTTTGATGTGCTTGAAAGGGGGACTCAAAGTTTTTGAAATAGACTGAATCAGTGTCATGATAGATGTAGTGTTTTATTGCATTTTCAAAGCAGGAAGCTTCCACTCCCACCCTGTTTATATATATGTCATAAATGGCTAGTGGTAAGTTTTCTTTATTTATTCCATGATTAGGTTATATGTTTTTGAGCTGTTAAATGGATGAGGCATGATTTGGTATTTGGGTACTCCACTTTTATTGACAATCACACACATGTAAAAAAAACGTTCTACATTTAGCGTTTCAGAACACAAAAAGCTGAGGCTATAAATCTCTCTGGAAACGGGAACTTTTATATGAAGCGGCAACCGGATGCTCTGAAATCCAATTGTTTTACTTGGATGGAGCTTGTAATTGGTAGAAAAATATTGTATGATGAATCTGATGTAACTTTACTTAAGACACTTGAGATTTTTAGTTTTTAAGAGATACACTCACAATTAAATCCCATCAGGCGAGCAAGCTAATTATTTACATGTGAGTCCTGTAGGCCAGAACCATTACAAATTAAAATGTTTAGTTGAAATTAAAGGGAATTATTACACACACACGTAAATATATATATATATATATTTGTGTGTGCTGCTGAACTGTATAAATATGTAGATAATTTTTTGGAACCTTGTTTATTGATACGATACAAGTTTATGAACTTAATATAAAGTG
This sequence comes from Trichonephila clavata, assembly GCA_019973975.1. Lineage (NCBI taxonomy): Eukaryota > Metazoa > Arthropoda > Arachnida > Araneae > Nephilidae > Trichonephila > Trichonephila clavata. Next base: position 177,214 of record BMAO01025802.1, on the reverse strand, counting down.
TTTTTATTTATTTTTTGTATATAGTCTTATCCAGAACATCATGAATTTCAAACAATTGGTCTTTCCTCTGACAAATAATGAAGAATTTGGTTGCTCTAAATCAGTGATCATTAAACTTTTCTCGACTCACGGAATCCTTAAAACTATGAGATGTGTCCTTGGAGCCCCATCCATGCCTTAGAACAGGCATGTCAAACTCATTTGATATCAAGGGCCACATGAACTATTTTATATTAAGTTGAGGGCCGCATATTTTCAAAATTCAAAAAATTAATAAAACAGAATTTAGAATGATTATATTTTTAGTTATAAAACTCAATGTATTATATTACACATACATAGTCGTTTAATATTTCCTTTTATTTTTTTAAAAATATACATGTTTGATATTGTATTGTAAAAAAAAAATAATAAAAATAAAAGTCATGATACGAAATACAATTTAATATTTCTGTTAGAAGATATTTGACATTGCTTGTTTTCTCCCAACGTAATTCATCAACCTTGGTTAAACATATTGAGCTGATGTAATAAAAAATGAGGATAAATCTTGAGGATCATTTAATCTTGAACTTTTCAGAATTTTTGTTATTTTTCATTAAAGGAAAAGGTTTATCACAGAAATAAATGCTTCCAAACATAGCATTTCATTATAAGTGTAACAAATAATAACATTTTGCAAAACTGATTTACAGATGGATATGTATAAAATTTAAAATTTCAAGCACGAAACATTTTTGCTTCAGCAAAGAATCAATAGATTTAAATTCAAAATTTGTAAATTTAGAAAATATTCAATCGAATTTTTGTGAATTTTAATTCCATTCCTCTTAGTTTGGCAAAGACTTGCAGTAATGAGTGTAGAATTATTTTGAAGAACCCAGGATTATAAACATGATTTCAGCATTCTAGGTAATACATAGAAAGAAAAAAAAACATTTTAATATTTTATTATATAATAGAAGTCGCAGGAAATTACTAAAAAGAGATGCAACCCAGGACCAAATTTATTTTTTATGTTGCTCCTCAGGGGATGGGAGATCCCACACATATTTATAAATTTTTTTTACGAAATTTTATTTTGACTCATAGAACCCATGAGTGTTTTGTGGAACATAGTTTAAAGACAACTGCTTTAAATGAATAACTTTTATTTTGCCACCAAATCATATTATTTCTCTAGAGCCTCATAATTTTTTCATTTTTTCTCCTGCCTTATACATCATTGATTTAGTTTTTCACTTTGCTAGGGAAACCAGTGTATCACACATGTGTTGAAACAACAGCATTTACCTCCTAAACATTATGCTATTATAGATTTAAAATTTTGTTTCTAAATGCTTACGAAGAAATAAAATGGTAATGGTAATACTTCACAAAATTATTTTTAAAAGAACTGTCTTCCATTCCATTTTCATAAATGTTACATTTTGTTAATTTTGCAAAGAATTATGGACATGGAACTTGAACTATATCTTATTTAGACTTTAAATTTTGATGTTACAGTTAACTCTGTGTTATAGCGACCTTTGACAAATTTCCGCTTTTGTTTTTAGCATAGTATCAAATAGATTGTCATTATTTGTAAAATCTTTTGGTAATCACTGGTGTGGAATTAATACACAAGTATCAATTTTTTTCCCCTTTAGTTTTTTAGCTCCTTTGAAATAAAACCTGGGAAAAATCTTAGTTGTCTTAGAAACAAATCATCTGGAAAGAATGCTAAGAAAGGAGCCAAAAAGGCCTCAGATAAAAAGTTATCATTTGTACCTGCTGATTTACTTTCACTAGGAGAAGAAAAAGGAGAAGTATTTTATAAGTAAAATAATTTTCCTCCCTTTTTAATTTCTCTCTTTCTCTTGTAAGTTTTTTTTTTTAAATTTATACATTATTAAATTTTTTACTTATCTTTTAATCTTAAAACAATATTTTTGAAGAATTTTATTAATGGAATCGAAAAATATTTATACATTTAAAATTTTGCTCTAATTGATTTAATTGCAAATTTTATTTTTGTCCACAATAAATATGCTTATATTTTTGTATTGCTGTATGTGTATATATATATATATAATGCGACGATGTTGTAATGATGGGTTTTTTGAATGGAGCTTGCAGTGGCATTCTTGTGGTTAATTAAACTTTTTATTTCACATCTTGAACACATAAAGCAAAGGACGATACACACAAATACTAGCTGCAACACACTACATGATGACAGGAGAGAAGGAGCGCGTGTAACCGTGTGTTCAGAGTTTTTATAGTGGCGGTGAAGGTCGTACGACTCTTTTATAACAGGAGTCGTGATTTCCTGCAAATGCACGGGAGCAATTAGATTAAGATTATAAGTCTTAGGCAAAAGTTCTAGGAAGTAATTTCACGGGGTACAGTTAAGGAGAGTTAGAAGAAGTCATTACATATATATTATAGTGGTATGTTTTTTAACAATCATTGTGTAAATATAGGGATTTAGTTAAATTTCAGGAGCAATCTTTTTCTATTTATTTTTTAATACCATCGTGTTTTGAATATTTCTTAATTTTTTATACTCTTTTGAAACTCTTCACAAAGTTTATTTTTTATTATTATGGTTTATAAAATATGCATGACCATTTAGTAATTTCTACCCCAAAGCTGCTATAACTTTAATTGTTATTTTGTAATTGAAAACAGAAAAAAAAAATCCTCAATATTTTCTGATAGAATGATTGGCATTCTCAAAATTTTTCAAAACATATTTAGCATTTGATTTCATTAGAAAAAAAAATTATGATATATGTATGTTTGTGTGTCTTTTCTGAAGATATTATGGAGTGAAAGTATAAATTTAAACTTTATAAAAATAAAAAATCTCATTTTTGTGTTCATAGCACTAATGGTGAACCTGTTGGACATGAAGACAATTACATTTTAAATAAAAGTAGAATGACTGTATCTGGTTGGTTGCTGCTACCTACTGTATGTTTTGAACTTGTTGATTCTGAGCCATCATCTTCTGATTATACCATAGAAGAACAAATGAATGATGGTGCACGCCATGTTTTGGATATGCCAGAATCAACACCTGCTGCTGAAGGATATCCTCCATCAACCAGTTGTTCCAATGCACCAGGATCTAAAGATCCATGCTCTCAAACTCCAGGGTGTGAAGATCCATTGTCCCAAGGCACTGATGAAGGTTTAAAATCTTTGCCTTGTTTACCTCAAGAGAATGAATCTCAGGCAGATCGGGCAACTAACATACCATTGGAAATCCCGTCTGAGCAGCAACCGGGTAAGTATACTCCTAGTGGTGATTCTACACCTGATATTCCTATGGAATGTATAGAAGAAAGGAAGTGGAATGTTTGTTTAAATTTTAAGTTATTATTAGTTTTAGTTTACGTAACACTGAGTATTGTGATTGATGTAGAACAGTCATCTTCAAACTTTTTCACCTCATGGAACCCTTAGAAAGGTGTTTTTGGAAAACTCTATTCCACACACATTCTCAGAATATATCTTAAAATACTATTTAAAGCACATCAACATGTTATAGGTATTATAAAAATAGGTATATATAAAAGATTTAATATGTTAACATTATTTACTCAATAATATTAATTTGTAATCAAAGTGTTACTTAGCCATACATTATATTTAGTAATTGGGATGTGTTTGCGTTTTTTTTTACACCTATTGCCAAAGTCTAGGTCTATTGAAATTATTTGCAAACACATTTCATATTTTTGTCTAATTTGTTTTTGCATTTTTTTTCCCCACACATGTTGAAAAATATTTTTCACTGAAATGCATTGTTCTGATTAGAATTATACTTATAACTGTGTGAAAAATTTTGTGTAATCTGCATGAATTTGCAACTTAATATTTAGAAGCTTTTCTTGCTTAATTTAACTTCAGATTTGTTGATATGTCAAAAAAATGTTCCCTCTGCTTTATAGACAAACCTTCTCATTTTTTGTATATTTTTATATATATAAAAGTGTTGTGAAAAAGTGTTACAAATAAAGCTGTATTATGTATAAATAATATTTTCACTTTTAATTACTATTATGAACTAGCTTTAAATTGGTCAAAAGTTTAAAGTCTGGCTCTGTTTATTATTTATAAATGTATTTTATGTACATCATCCAATTTATGTCTGTAATTTTTTTTATTGGCTTATGTTAGAAAAAGACAAAATGTGTTTAGGTTTTCATAGCTTTTGCTAAAATTTGGGGATATTTTATTTAAATTTATAACCAAATCTCATTCTTATCTCCATTTTAACAAAGAGTCAATCTATCAAGTTGCTTCTGTCCTATCTGCGAAAAATTCCGATTTTTATTGAAATGGATTTTTAACCCACTCATGGGACTCAGTTGTGGAAAGTAATTCCTAACATTAGAATTAATTGTAAAATATGCTCCTTAACAGGGAAGTCTTAAGAACTTGAAGCCGTGGACCCCTACACAAATACGGATCCCACATATGACCTCTAAATTAGAGAGTACATAGCATACATTGTCAAGTACTCGTTCAAACGATAACCCAAAACAGATAAGTGTGCATGTCTTATAATCAACTGACTGCCACCTTTTGACTGAAGGTGTGATGGTGGTGTATGGTGGTAGGCCTAATCCTATACATGGACGACAATTATCACATCTACCAAGTTGACATATTTTCCAAAATTCCCAGTTTTTTGGAGAATACAATTGGAATGAACATTTAAAAAAACATTATTTTATTAAAGCTGAGTCGAGAACGAGATGATTCCCGTGTTCAGTTTGCCCAAATGCTTTTTGCATTTTGTTCAATTTTTTTCCCCATTTTTGATTAGAAAATCACTTAACATTTTAAAACATTGCAGATTATTATTTTTCACATAAGATTCCCACAAATTAAATTATTGATTTAAGCCTTGATTTTGTCACTCTTGATAACATTTACTTAAAGATTCATAGCAAATGAACATGAATCTATTTTGCATACATATTTATAATTTTTTTATTTTGACTCGTGGGACCCCTGGATATACCTCAGATAACCCCAGAGTCCCTTTGGAACGTAGTTTGTAGACCACTGTTATAAATTAATGAGTTTTGTTTCTGAAGTGGATGATCATCTTTCAGGGACTTCAGATGGTCTGTTCATTTCTGGAAGAGAAAAAGTTGGAGAATGCTCAGTTCCTCATTCATTTAATTCTCATCAAGAAAGCATTGAATATATCCCAACTATGCCAGAAGCAATTGCTCAATCTACAATCATTGAAACATACTTTGATGAAACTGAAAATTCATCTGCGGTAAGTTTGCATTTGCTTAAAACTTTTCAATTGTAAATAAACAAAGCAGGCCTTCAAATCAGGGAATATGTTTTTGATGAAACAATATTATGTTATACATATTTTTGATAAAAATAAAAGGTTCAGTTTTATAATTACCTTGTAATATATGAAATATTTGCATACTTTTTTTGAAAAAAGGATAACTTAACATAAGTATGCTTTGAATGCTATTTTAATTATCAAAGGTTTATCAATCATTTGTTTTCTCTCCATATAAAATATATGGAGAGAACCAGGGACCTTCTACCTGTGCCCTCATATGTCCAAGAAATCAACTGTTACAATAGCAGAGGTTTGATGACCTGGGCTGACATCACATTGGATGGCCACTATGTCTTTGAAAAAGGCACTGACTTCTGTGAGGTTTGGGGATGAGGTCTTGGAGTCCTATGTTCACCTTTTCATGGGTGCAGTTGGTCCTGATTTTATTTTAATAGATGACAACTTAAAACGCATGAGCTGATCTGGTTGATGAATTTCTGGAAAGTGAAGATATTCGCCAAATGGGATTGGGCAGTTATATCTCCAGACCCCATCTGTATAGAACATGCCTGAGACGCTTTGGGGAGGGCAATTGCAACTCTCCTCCAAGAACCAACCAAGGCTTGAAGATATTGTTGAACATGTGGGATTAATTATCACAGGAACTTATTGATCCCCTTATTTCCAGTATAAAATGGTGTGAGGTTTGTGTATCTGAAAGACTTGGTCATATCCCCTATTAACCAATTTTTTCCCTTTGATATAATCTGAAAAGGTTGTTTCATATGTTCCAACTTCGATGAGTGTTACACACAGTCATGTGTGTGCATTTTAACTGTTGAATGTTTTTTGCATTATATCAGATGTATATACGTATTAAATATCATTAAAATCTGTCCTATAGTTCTAGAGATTTTGATCGACAAAATTTAAAATTTCTCTTAATTTTGAACACTAGTGTATTAGAAGTTCTAAATTCAAATTTTAAAAGAAAATAATGCTTAAGTATTATATAAATGTATCTTGTTAGAAGAATCATAAACTGAAAACTTTGCTTCCAATAATTTTAAAAAGTAAATCTATTATTTCTTTTTAGAAAAATTTGTAATTGTGCTTATGGATTTTTAAAAAGCATTCTTTCATTTGATGTATGTCATGCATTTTGCTTTAGAGACAAAATGTGTTTTTTACAGACTATTGCTTTTCACAAGCAAATTTTTTTTGAATTGCTGTCACTATACCGAACAGGTATATAGTACATGATAAATAATAAACAGAAATTTTAGCTACAAACTATACTCAGAAAAATGTTGTTTACAAATAATTTATGCAATGTTAAATTATTTTTTACTTAAATCAATGAAAAATAAGTTCAGCATTTGTTAAAATTTCAGTAGAGTTAAACAACATTTTTATTAGCAGATCTGTTACTGTACACTAACTATTTTTTTAAATTTCTTTTTGCATGGTATTTTACAAAATATTTTCTGTTGTGTATCATGAGATCCATAATCAAAATCTCATATGTAGCATTTTTCAAAAATAGTTTTGGATAATGAAGGCTACTGTGTTAAATGGAATAAAGTCTAAAAAGTTAAGGGAATGTGATACCAGCTCAAGCTCTATCCTCATTACACTTGATCTTGATTTAAAATTGCAAGTTTCGTTGCTTTCATTTTTTGTTATTTAAAATGAAGAAAACAATCAAGGTAAAATGGCTTACCTTGTCAATGGAGGGCTGCCACACAGTGATGCAAATCAAAGTCCATGAATAAAAAGTCCTTTTGTGAATTTTATATGTTTTTAATTTTTACAGCACACATAACAAAAATACTCGGGACATTACACGACACTAATTAGACTAACAAATAACACTTATAAACATCTTTATCAACTTTAGTTTTTACCGCGTAGTATCAGTATGTTTTGTTCTACGCGTCCATTTTAATTCTGAGTCAATTTGTTCCATTTACAAAGGTGGCGCTGCTGTCGCTTTAAGAAGATGGGAGTTTGTGACAGTTGCCAATATTCACTTGTATCAATAGAGCAAAGTTAATTCCAACTAACTATTATTCTCAATTTTTTTACACTTTAAAATACATTTCACCCTTAGATAATCGTGAATATGTGATAAATATAGGAAACTAAGTAGTTATTCAGACAAAAGGAAGCTTTATTCTGTGAAATACTTTTAATGTGTGTGTATATTATAAAACTGTCATCATTTTGGGATTTGTAATTTTGAACAAATTTTCTCAAATTACGCTGCTTTTTTTAGAGGATACTTATAGGTACATAATATTATTCCGAATCAATAGCACACTGACTCTAAAAAAGAAAGAGTTTAAAAACAATATTTATTAACATACACAATATTAAATTAAATCTCTGAAGTCGAAGCAAAAAGGCCAGCAACAAATGTAAATTGCGTCCTAAGGCTGAAATTATTGACAAATCTCTCTGCCTTGAAAATGAGCCTCACATTTGCATATGTAGCAATTGCACATGCCCAATTTTACATCAATTATATCGATAGGTCGAAGTTGGTGATATGAAACCTGGTCAAGAGCAATCATCACGTGGCTTTTCAATTGTAAAATAAATGAAGCGGCTCTAAATCTTATTCACATTACTATCATTTTTTCCCCGAAAAGTCCATTTATATTTGGATGCGTAAATGTTAATAATTTTATTAATTATGAATGCATTACTAACATATTTTCATCACAATAATAATTAAAGGCATTTAACTAAATATATTTTTTGTAGCCTTTTCGGCAGCATTATGAAGTTGGACCAAGTCAAAGCCAACAGAACAATGGCACACATATTGATTCCCTTAATTCTGTTAGTGTCATACGTAGAGTTATTAGGAAATCTAATTCTTACTCTTCAGATGAGAAAGAAGGTATTCCTAACAGAAAAGGACCTACATCTCCAGATGATGCTATGAGACATGGTACTCAGAATAATCTGTCAGATTCAATCTCATTTAGTGATGTAGTTGGAAAAAATTCAGTAGAACAGGTCTCAATGAATATATTACAAGATGGCTATGATTCACCTATTCCTTTTTCTACATCTGCTTTATCTGACCCATGTGTTCATCAACCTGTAAACAATGAAAACAATCCTTATACGACATGTGGCTCAATAAGATCACTTGTCATAAGAACATCCTCTAATGGGCCAAGAAGTAATATTATGGTAAGCAGAAGTTTTTTGATATATCTTTAAATACTATCCTACGAAATTTGCCTTATAATAATTTAATTATCTGGGTAGTAAAAAATATTATAAAAATATTTTAACGTGAGAATGAATACTTATGCTCATATAATGAAAATGCAAACTCAAAATTATTGTATTGTACTCTGTGCATTTCAACATAATAAATAAACTCTAGTAATAGTAAATAATAAATAAAACTCTAATTCAAGTTAAGCTATCAAAAACTTTTCAATTATTTCCTATAATAATTTGTATGTAGTTTTAATATTTTGTCTTTAAAATGTGTGATTATGTGTGTAATTTTATTATTTTTTTTAGTTCTTGAGAAATTTTTACATCAGGCCACATTAGTTTAAAAAATCTAATTATAATGGTACTGTAGCTCCTTCTATTTAACTTTCTTTCCCATATTAATTTATTTGAATTTATCTCTGTTCAGGAAATTTCCATGCAGATTGTTGTCAGGGATGAAAATATATTCTTTTTTCTTGTAATTTCTTTCCAGTCTGCTGTTTATAAGCATATCTTTGTTTTGAGAACCATTGCTCTAGAGTTTATAATTTAAATTAGTAATATTATTGAAATTATTTCCATAATGTTAATTTTTTTCTAGTTTTTAATGGAAACAAAAAAAAATCCATCTGTTTCATATTGAAAACAATAAATGATTTTTTTGTGTGGTTATGTACTGTTATTAATTCAATAACAGTAGATACAAAGTCGAGAAAATTGATATCAAATACCTTGTTTTCTAATAACCATTTTAAAAATCATTTGAATTAAATTTCTTTCTGAATGAACTTCAAATACCATATTTTATTTCATATTACTAAGAATAAAATTCTTTTGAGTGTCCTGATTTGTAATGTTTACACTGGTCTTACAAATCAGTGTAATCATTACAATTTAGTGTGACTTGTAATGATTATACACAATTTACTTGAAATAGAAGAGCCTTATTCAAAACCATTAAAAATATTCACTTTTTAAATAAAGTTAAGTATTTGTTCTATAAATTGGCTATTAATTTTTTGTCTTCCTGTGTAAAGGAACTAACAACAATAAAAATGTCAATTATTTTTCTAATTGGAATTTCCTGCTTTGTTTAAATTTTCCTCCAAAAGGTGGTTAAAATCTCTATCCATTTTGACTTCGATAAAAGTAATTTTAAAGAAGTGTTAATTTGTAACTTGAAACTGCATATGTTAGGAAAGCTTTTTTTTCTCCCCCTTTATTGTAATGAGATGTGATTTCTGTAGGCAGTGTTTTGTGGTTAAATAAGGATTCAAATATGCTTATTTTAATGAAGCAATCACTTAAGTAACATGAAATTATATTGAGAAAAATAGTTGTGATAATTGAAATAATGATCAGTTACATGAAACCACCTATGCATTTTATTTTATCTTATAAACCAAATTTTTGCATTAGAAATTTGAAACTCGTATTACCATGTTTCCATTTCTCATTAGAAATTATCAGAGATAAAATATTGTTTGTAATAGTTTTCTTCTTTTTTATGGTCATTCAATGGTCCATTTATCTCGATTTTTTTTTATGATAAATAAAATTAACAATAAATAGTATTTAGAAGTATTAAAATATCATATAATGTCCACAAATCATTCGATTATAGAATGCGAGAATTTTTGTTTCCCACTGAAATGCCAGCCAGATGTCATTTTGACACTGGTCTATATTAATTGAAAAATTCAAATAAAATGGGCATTTTAGTACTTTTTTGCAAATATATATAGTTCATAAAAAATATATCATTAAAACTCTTTAAAAGTTTTGCAAAATGATGTGAAAATGTAAATGAAATCAATTACTATTTGTATTATTTACTATCAATACACCTAAAACCAATTTATTTTGTACATTTGCTACATGTTATCCCCTTTTCAAAGGGAACATATTTTATTCGTCTCTTTTTTTATACCTCACACTTCTCACGCTTAGATAGTGTGGTTGACAGTATGCTTAATAAACGAGGTGATGTTTGAGGATTATTAATTTAATTTATTCTTATGTTCGTTGACTGCTCTCGGAGGGACGCGTGCGCTGCCAGGGGAGTGTGTAAACGGAATGCATGCACTGGGCTGCTGTATTTTTAAAGCTAACGCATCCGCAAATTGCATCCCAGTTGCCTGCGCGAGCAAGCAGCACTTGCAATCACTGGAGGTCTCGCGCATGCGCAGATCGCAATGGGAAGCCAAAAAGGAAGAGGAGTTTAGAAACTCTACAATAGATTTTCAGTGTGCAGTTCATATTCAGTCTTCTTGCTTTTTTTGATTTTTCAATATATTCTGCCTGCAATTCTTAATCTAATGTTTTAATAAAAAATAATGATTTTTTTTTCTCTCACTACACATTTTAAAATAATCTTAAGTGTTTACGGCAGCAAACTCTAAAATATTATAGAATGTGTGAACAGGCCATCTTCTTGAGCATGCTTTGCCATTTGATCAACAATATCGACAACATATTTAGTTGCATCATAAAAATTGCTTCCGGTCTTTTCTTCGAATTATGTGCAATTGCAATGCTTGAATGCATTGAACTCCAGATTATCACATTCTTTTTTGTTTTACGCTGGTCAACTGTATGTGTTGAGCCCGATTTTACACATTCTTCAATATTTTTCTTGAATATAATACTTATTTTCATGACTTTATGCTATCTGAAATTTCTCCGTTGGCCATATTCAATATGCCAGCTAATATCTTTTTTTTTTCTCTCCTTAAGCTTCAAAAAATGAAGAAGCAAAAAAAGAAATGAGATCAACTGTAACTTTTTTTGCCAAATTTTGAAATGCCTCAGTTACTTTTAAAACCACATACCCTTAGAAAATCTCTGGCTTTGATCTCTTTTGTCATTTTTTTCTGGTTAAGGAAATTTGTTAAAAATAATACTTTTTTGCAAAATTTTCAGCTATCCAAAATTTGTATCCATATTTATAAAGTTTCAGTGCAATGAATGAAATAAATGAACTGTGAGTATTTTTAGGCAATAATGTTTCTTCGATTATCTCTTAACCTAGCATGTAACCTTTTACAGATTTCAATAAAATGATTTCAAAATCATTTTGAAATTATTCCGTTTTGTTTGCTTTCAGTGCATAGATCTGATATCAAATTTCTAAAAGATATTTCACTAAATTTTTCTCGGGGCATGGTTTCTGTGTAAAAATTTATACTCTTTGTAGTAGACCATAATGATTGAAGTTCAAAGGTTCTTAGCACCTGAAACTCTACATGTGCAAACAAATTTCACTTTTTTATTTATTTTTTATGTTGCATTCACATAATTTTTGCATGCTTACTTTTGTGGGATCATTATTTTCTCACTGAAAAAAATTTTGATTAGATTCACTGTTAACTACAAATTCATTCTGATTTTAAGAATGTTCATTTTCAGTATCCTCATCGCTTTCTAATCCAGTTGATACAACAGGAATAAAATTTTCATTATTGCATTCATAATGCATATTGGATAATTATCCACCTTCTGAATCAATATTGGAAAATTCTGTTAAAATCATGGTTATTTTTTGCATTCCACTTCTCTTACGAGACTGTAAATTTTATTCATAAAAAGTAACTATAACATGAAAAACCACCACAAAAATCTAACAAGTCATAACTGACAAATAGCCACTATTCTTGTGAAAAATGAAATCTGAGCAGCAGGTGTGGTGCAGCTTACTCCAGTCTTCTTTAATACACTTTTAACATATTTGAACTATCACACAAAAGAACAAGATTTGAAATAAACAGAGGAATTAAAGTTTGATTGAAGTTAAATCCACAAAATTTACTATGTAAATGCTTTCTACAAATGTAGTAAAATTCAAGATTAATAGAAAAAAATCCATCATTATTTGTAGATTTTAGAAAAGAATTTAAGTGCTTGGGTGTTGAAATGACACTGCCTGGTGTTAATCTGTTAACAAAATATATTGAAGTTTAAGGAGCTACAAAATGCAATTTGCCTTTTCTTTCTAACTTTTTTTCATGAACTTTTCTTGACTGTATCCATAAAAAGAAATTTATTTCCTGTCAAGTGGTATGTTATGTGATAAAAAAAATCCTTTTGTATTTGAAAGTAATAATATCTTATGAGTTAATTTAAAAAATCAATCCTTAACCATTTTATATCCCGATAAATACAAAGATCAGCTCAAAATATTAATTTATGAATAAAGAGTTTATATATTTACAAACTCATCTCTTTAAAACAACTGAATTAATTTTTTGATACTGGAGCATATATTAATGCTGAAGTAGATGACATATATATTTTGATGTTAACACACTTAGTTTTACATGTTTTCTTACGCAGACATCCTCTGATCTTGGTGCTCACAATTCTATTTGCATTTCCAAAGGTAGAGAGATTTTAGATGCAGGAAAATCATGTGATGATGATGCCTATTCAAAGGTTAGTTTGTAAAAGGAAATATAATTTACAAAATGAATATTTTTTAAATATCTCATCTACTTCCACATTACCTGAATTTAAATCACCTGAATATCTTGTTTCAGAAATTTCTTGACCAGCCTTCTACTTTAGGAGATATTGACAGACTTATTATTGTGAAAACGGATAATAAATCAGCACAGTTTGTGGTAAGTTCATGCTTTTTTCATGCCCCTTTTGAATATCTTTTTATGAATTTAGCTATATAAATATTTAAAATTAATCACATCTATAGTCTTTAACCCCTTGTAGTTTTAATTGTTTGAATAAATTGTAAAGTTTGAAATGATTACTTATTTATAAATTACGTGCCTGAAATAATTATTTAAAAATAAGTTTAAGAAATAGGTTTAGACGAGTAGGACTTGTGATTGATTTCCACAGTAAAAATAAGTTTACACGTGTAGGACTAGTGATTGATTTACTAAGTCAAAATAAGTTTACACGAGTCAGACTCGTGATTAATGCTTAAGGGGTTAATAACGCAGACATATGTATATCTAAAACATTTTTGCTAGGTATTTTGCTGCAATAATTTAAAACAATATTTAATCTTATAATGTTTAATGGAAAAATTAAAATGCTAAATTTGTTTATCAGTTTCTTTAAATTGAAAAACAAATCATGGGAGGGAGGATAAATATTTTTATCTTTGTATTTTATTTTAATTCATTGGCATTAATCTGTGTAAAACCAAAAAAATTTCTTAAAATATTTTGTTTCAAATTAAAAAAATTTCACAATAAGGAATAGCAGCTATTAATTAAAACATGAAAATATGACTAGAGTTTAGCATATTAAATAAGTTTTTCTTTAAAATGTAATTGAATAAATGATTTTCACTTAATTCAAACACTTAATGAAATATTGATAAACACAATACAATTCAAAATCTTACTAATCTTTTGAGGTTTTTTTACAATTTAAGTGTTGTAATAAGCTATATTTTTATAAAATTTCAGTAAATAATATTTAAGTAGCTTATTGGGACAAATTGCTACTAAAATTCTAATAACATAGGGAAACAAGTACTTTTTTCAGTGAGTCTTTTCTCTCTTCTATTTATTTAGATACTATTCATAGAAATGACCCCCCCCCCCCATACCAAATGAGTTGTGGTTTGCATTGCTCTTTTAAATCTTATCATGTAGATAGAGTGCTAACATCAGTTAAAAAAAAGATATCCCTGTTGATTTTATTGAATTTTTAATTAAAAATATTGAATTTCCTTTTAACAATTAGGCAGCTGAAACTCACACATATATGGAAGAATCTGAATCTGATCCTTGGGAAGTAAAACTTCAGAAAACAATGTTAGCCATTGAAAGGACTGAGAGAGAAATCCAGGTATTCTTTATAAGAGTATACTGTCAAAAATTTGTGCCTCACCAAAATTGAAATTACATAACTCTAGCAAAATATTAAAATTAAATAGGAACCTCTATTTAAAAGAATGCTATTATTGTACACTGATTGACAATTCTAAAAGAACGCCAGAAACAATTTTTTTTACAATATTGTGTTTCTGACATCTGAGCAGAATGTGTAAGACTCCTACTCCTGTTTTAATAACAGCCTGTCATTGTTTATTAATTCTAAATGTCAAGCAATAAATTTTGATAGGAAAATCATTTTGGTCCGTTGCTAAAAATAGTGTTGTAAATTTTCATTTTCTTTGAAAAATAGACTTCACAATATCTGTAAGAAGTCATTTGAGGGTTTACATTATTTATTGGGCAGTTCAATGTTTTGAAGTAAGCAAAATGTCATTAAAGTTGTGACAGCAATAGGCTTGTCAAAGAACTATATCTCATGGCTACTAAATTTTAAATTTCTGTGCAAAAGCATGTTGAAATGTTTGCGAACTGCTCCACACTTCAAGATGAGATACATTTCCCTGGTATCGAAAAGAAACTTTGCCGAATCTTCACACACCTGGCAACCACTACCAGTAATCGTATACTTACTGGATAAAATCATGTTGGCTTGTACAAGGTTGGAAAAACAGTAGTGGTAATAACTCAATGTTTCTATTGGTGAGTACCAAATGCTACTAATCTTCTGAGCTGATGAGACATGATTATATGCATTGAACTGGGGTAGATGATTTTTATTCAGTAGTATTGAAGTGCTGAATGGAAGAGAAAGCACTTTAACAATATGTTTATAAAGCAGGAACAATGGTTTTAGATAAAAAGGGAAGTTGCATTAGGCTACAATATGCATACTATTGTCAGCCAAATTGCACTAGACCAGTGGTCTTTAAACTGTGTTCCCTGGAACCCTGGGGTTAAAAAAGACATTCCCAGGGTTTCCACAAGTCACAATAAAAAAATCGAAAATAAACTTTATTTTTCAAAAGTTTTTAAACTTTTGTTATAAGATAAAACATTTTAATATTTTTTTATTATCTTTATATATATATATATATATGCTTCGTACTAGGTAATGAATATTCTATTGTTTACTATCTTGGGTTCCAAGAGATTATTTTATACTCATTAACACAATGCCTTGCGTAACTAAATAATGTTCTAATTAAAATGCACTATTTTGCAGTTGTGGAAAAAACATCTATTATGAAAGAGAGGAAACAACTTATCAACAGATTCGATGTTAAAATCTAAATTTAAGCAAGAATAGCTCATAAATTTTATGCTGCAAATTCATGAAAAATACCCATTTTTTCTCCCACTGCTATAAACAATTTAATGATTTTCAGAACATTTTGTTTAAGTGAAACATATTTCTCAATGTGAGTGACTACAAGAACAAAGTATTAAAACAAATCAAACACAGAATATGAAATGCGATTGCAGATAATTTCAATAGACATAGACTTCAGCAATTTTTTTGAGATATAAGTCTTCTAAGTATGTGTGGAACAGGGTTCCACAGAAACACCTTTTAATTCTAGGAGTTCCACAAAAACTCCTTCAAGTTCTTGGGGTTCCATAAGTTGAAAAAGTTTGAAGACCACTGCACTAGAATATGAAAAGCAAACTGTTTTTTTGGGTCTGCAGAATGTGCATGGTTATGCTCCGTGGACATATTGTACTGTGGCAATGGGTGAAAATATTTTGTAAAGGGAGAATGTCATTTGCCATCATTCCATATGTCTCCAGGTTTAGAATCAAGTAATTCATCCTACTTTGGTTTGCTGGAGGCTGAATGATGATTGACTTTGCAGGAGTTAGCCACTGAGGCAAGCTGTGCTTCACATTCTGCACAACATCTTTGGATATCACAAGATTGCAGAACAATAGGTACCCCATATGTTGTTCAAGGTGCATTTTTGTCACCATTATTCACTTGTGCAAGACTTTGAACCAATGGACTAAATTCATGTGACGTCACGATCACGTAAAAACTGTGTCACGTGATTAGGTTGCCGTTTGTTTACTACCATCGCTAGGACTATTTTGCTATCGCAGTTTCACATTGTACTTTTAAAATGTCTCATTTTGCTAAAATGGTTGTTCAATCAATAAATGAAAATATGATAGAGGAAAAGAATCACATTTTTTCATATACCAGCGCAAAATATGAGTGTTTTGAAAGCATGTTGAAACGTGAGGATTATATAAACCATCTCCTCCCTGTTTATTATGTATGCAATTACTTTGAAGAATATTTTCAATACCGACGCCAGCTTAAACCAAGCTTTATTCTCACTATTTTTGTCTTCACAAAAGAAACCTGTTCTAAAAGGATTTTGGAGAGGTGTAGACTTTCACAAACATGTAAATACTTTAAAGCAAATTTTTTTATTTTAAATAAAATTATATTTAGATCATACATAAGAAAGCAAAATATGTTAGTTAACTTAAGCAAATTTTTGTTTATTTTAAATGAAGTTATATTGAGAACATATAATGTTTAATTAACTTAAGTTTTACTTATTTTACGCATCTTCAGAGTAGTAACAGAGGTACTTAAGTATTTAATTATCTAAGATTCGAACACAAGAATCTGTTTATAGATAAATCATACTATTATTTTTTATAAACTATATGTAATTCAATAAGAAGAAAAATATATTTAAGACTAAAGATAATTAAATTGAATTTCTGATAATTATTGCACCTTTTCTGATGAAACATTCCCTTAATATTGTATAATAATTTTTAAAAAGTAGATCAACGTATATATTAAAGGCACTTTATACAAAGACAATTAAAAAAAAGTATTCAATTTGTCATAAAAAATTGTAATGCAAACTTTTAATATAGTTCATACTAGCATTAATAACATTAATTTGTGATCCAAGTGTCGCATACCCATGCATTATATTTAGTATCCCAGATATAAAAGTGCAATTTCCAATAGAAAACTATTCAGTTCTGCAAAGCATTGTACTAACGAGTAAAATTACAAACACATGTTTATTTAATGCATGTTTTTTTTTTCTCAGGAAAGTTACAATTTTTTGCAATTTTTTTTTCGATACTTAATATAACAAGGTTTTTAAGCATTCTGTACACATGCATGACTGAAGGTAACTCTTTATTAATTTTAATGTGCTTAAAGAGCACTTGCTATAGTGACTGCAACTTAGAGAAAAGTATTAAAACAGTTAATACATGTAGAAATAACTCATTATAATCATTTAGTTAATTATTAGCCCTGATTATGTACTTTATATGTAATTAAATAACTCATAATAATGGATAATAACATTACAATGAATATATCCTGAAAATTATATGTTAATATGAATCATTGCTTTAACTAAAAAATGAAATAGTATTTTCTTTTATTACTTTAGACAATCATTTCTAAAAAAAATTTCAAACGTTTTTAAAGAATAATTACTAAGTAAATCAGACAGTCAAAGATGGAGAATGTTATTTTATTAGAAACATTTCAAATATCTTTAAATGCTCCATAATATTGTAAAACACATACATATATATAAAGTATTTATATGCAATACATTGTAAAAATAAAATTCATTTTCATTCAGTAACTGTTCCACAGTAAAATAAAATATTCATTCGAATTTTAAGTGTAGGCAAACTTGATGTAAATATAGTGTTAAAAAAATTCATTTTCATGACAGGATAAATACCATATCAACTCTAATATTTTATGTACAAAAAAAAAGGAGGGGGGGGGAGGCGATGGAAAAAAATACACTTTCACCAAAAAATAATTATCTACATTTATCTAAAACTTTCATATTACCGAAAATCTATATACACAGGCTTCAAGAAACAAACGTTTTTGCAAGTTTAAAATGTACTTCAAAGAAGAAGAAAAAAAAGATAACAACAATTCATTAAATTAAATTTGATCATTTCTAAAAATTGTTGCCTTTTGCGATGGTATCATTCCCCTTAAGAATATTTTATTTTAATTTAAAGAAAGAAATGACATCAATTTTTAACAGTAAATAATAATTATTAATAATTTAGAAATCAATAATTTGTAAAATGTAAAAATCAAAGAAAAATTTATTGAATTTTTGTAAAAATTCCTTTCACAAATTATCATCAAATTGTTTTACTTCAGAATAAATATTTTCTCTTGTCTTTGAATTATGAATTAAAATTATAAACAGACATTTTTTTATATTATATACACTTAACTGACTCTATTTGATAATAATAGTGAGTTCTTTTTAATGAAACGATACAATTGTTATTCGATAGTCAAACAGTTTCAAGTTTTTTAAAAGAAGTTGTATTGATCCTATATACTGTACGCCATTCTTGCGCAAACTACTAAATTAATTAAGAATTAAAATAACTATTAGCTGTGTACCAAGTGCTAGGATCCAACCTAATTAGATAAATAAATCAGAATAAAGCAAAAATTATATCAAAGAGTTGTTGAGAGTTTTTCCTAACAAATATATACACTAGAATAATGCATAAAATACAATATCATATATTTTAATTAGATAAATTAAAGCTAAAGAATGTCAACAACTTGCATATTGGATTCTACCATGGTATTGAAAAGCACGTGCAATTGTTGCCCAATTTGTCACGTGATTACTCGCTTGGTGCCAGTCGCGAATTTCCCCCATTCTTTAGTGGCAGCTATAGCTAAATGACCTTGATTTTGAGCTCATGGCTGGTGTTGCTGAAATCTATTGCCACTGAAGACTTGCCATGTGATAGCACACTAAATCTCTCAGACTTCAAGTCCTCATATTGGATTAGTGTGGAAGGTAGGAGAATTGTGGAAGCTAGCTTAATCTTATCACTTGACCGTGAGTTTAAAATTGTACAATCCATTGCCAGATGTTCTTGTGCTTTTCTAGAGCAGAGATCGAAAGACAGTGGCTCTTCAGACTTCTGCTTCAATGTATTTTTATAAAAAAATTATGTCTGCCAAAAATTGTTTCACTTTCTCTTTTTTCTTTATAATTATCTTTTGAAATACTTACCTGCATTTGTATATACATTTTAACATTTAACTGAATAAGGTAGCCACCTCTGTATTATATATGTTATATCCATCAAAACTCAAACTCTCCCATTGGCTTGGTGTGAATGTTTGAAGAGTGTTTGCCTGTTCAGGTGTCATTCTCCTCACTTGACAGTAGTTCAAATTTTAGCGATAGTCGGCAATCACCCTGTGTTGCTTCACAGTGTGATGTAAATTTAAATGAAAAGATCAAATTGTTGACAAATCCTATAACACGCTACAATCCTAAATACTTTCAGTAAACTACTGAATTGGGTTAAATCTAACAAAGTCGAGGTTTGAATCGATGTCATTAGGGAATTGATGTCTTTAGAATGCTTTTTGTTCATAATGCTCTCCTCGTCAATGTCTCTTTCCTGATTCTCTGGACAAAAGGTATTAGGCTTAGACAGCTTGCAAGGCCCGTGTAACCAACAAGAGCTCTTTACAAGATTGAAAGTACTTTCTTCCTGAGATAATAAGTCTGCTGGATTTTTCTTAACACTGCAATGAAACCATTGTTTAGGATCAGTGAGAGATTGAAACTCTATTATATACAAAGGGCTTCCTGTTTCTGGCACATCCCCTTATCCAACAGATAACTATTTGACTATTGGTCCAAATTAATAGTTGTTGGGGCCCAGGTTGGGAAATAAACTAGTCAAATATTTAGCCAATTTAGCAGCTACTAAGCCTGCCATCTGTTCTAAACAGGGCTAAGTCATTGGTTTTGTTGGAGCTACATGACCCTTTGCACTCGTTTTGCGAATATTTCGTTTATTATCCAAGTATCTAAAATATGAAACCGCACCATACGCTTTAGGGACAAGAATCAGCAAGTATGTGAAGGCTGACATTGTATTTTTCGTAACTATCAAAATATTTCCTAGAAATAGAAAAACTCTGCAGCAGTTTTAATTTATATCGCCAACACACCAATTTCTTCCTCATCTCATCTGGCAGGGTTTCATCCTATTCAAGTCCTACAGACCACACTTTTTACAGCAGGATTTTCATCTTCATCAAAAAAAAAAGGATGAGACAGTCATAATGGAATGTAAACTCTCACTACAGTTTGAGGAATAGTTCTCTTATTAGTCTTTTGAGAGCTAATATCTCAAGAATTTCCCAAAATTTCGCAGTTAAATTTCATCTTGTCTGTTTCTGGGATCTAAATTTTGCCCAAAAACTTTTGATTCTTCAGTCAATCACACATTATGCCCCTTTTTTAATCCATCAAGAATGAAGTTTCAAGGAATTGGATCTTAACTTTCCAAGATGCATCCCTGCATCTAGAAAAATTCTAATAGCATTGGATGACAATCAATATTCATCTTCTATTGTGTCTGAGTCATAATACAGAACATCTACATATAAAGATGAATCTAACATTTTAAAACTTTCCAGATTTGTATTTAAATTTGAAATTTTATAGTCATTACTAGAATTGGCTGGACTACAGCAGAGTCTGAATGCAAGAGGTTTAAATCTTAAAATATTATGCTTATTTTTATTTTTTCCATACCGAAGAAATTTAAATAATCTATTCTTCTCTTTATAAATGTTTTTTTAATGTTTGAATATTTTTATGTTGGAGCATTATTTTTTAATATTATGAGTATATTTCTGTAATCAGTACCCACCAAAACTGGTGCTTATTTTCATATTTTAACTTTCTTATTTTAAAAAGATTTTTAAAATTCGTTTGTATAAATTAATTTTACTTTTAGGAAATGAAGTTTGCTGATTATAAAAAGAGAGTATCAGAAAAAGGAGTTCAAAATATGATTCATTATTTAACTTGCCTTATTTGTGAAGAAACATTACAAGAGGTATGTTTTATCTTTTAATTAATTTCTAATTTCAATTAATACAATGCTATTTTAAGTCTTTGGTTTTGAGTTAAAAGTTGGTCTTTAACAAACTCGCAATACATATTATTTTGAGATTTTATGTTTCTTTTTAAATGTTTCAAACCTTTAATCAGTGTTTGCTGCATATTTGTTTAAAATTTTATTTTTATCATGTTAATAATGCTAAAATGTATGATGTCATTGCATTGCAAGATATTTTTCTAAAGAAAAGTTAGTTGTGATTTGAAAATCATTTGAAAAACTCACTTTTAAAATAGTAATCTGTTTAGATTTTGGGGATTTTGTATTTTTACATCTGTTTCTAATGGTTAATTAATTAAATGTATTGTTCATAAAGTTCAAAATTTTTGTTTTGTAAAATTATGTAAAACATGAAAAAGTTGTTAACATAAATTTTATTTAATTCTTGTCCATTTTTATGCATTCTTAGATATAATTAAAATTTCTGATCTAATTTGATTTTTAAATGTCTTTATTTGGCTAGCTATTGTTTGTATGTCTTGATTTAATGATGTTGATTTAATATGATATAACCTCTTAAATTGAATTTTAAAAAATTGGATGTGTATTTTGAAATTTTATGGTAATTGTTCTCAAATATAAATTTATCTTTCAAGTATAAGTTCCATTCAGTCGCCCACACATGAATTTTTCAGGAGGGGGGGGGGGGCTCAAGGGTCAAAAGTCCACCATATTCTCATATCATACCACAATACGCCACCAAACATATTTGGATTTTATCAATTGTCCACACAAAAAAGTAACAGTAAAACATAAATTATTGAATAAATAATTAGTATTAATTATTAAAATTAATGACAAAAATACTTAATTAAATTAGCAGCAGCACACAAGGAAAGGGAGGGTCCGGACTCACAAACCCTACTCCCTCCCTCCCTTGTGTGCACCACTGGTCTCATTTTATATCTAGTTTTCCAATTAGAGAAGCATGGACGTACGTATAGAAAATGTTGCTAAAATAAGATATTAATTTGTATTTCTAAATGAATGAATTCTAGCAATGAAATATGTTAATTTTTTAACCCCTTCATGGAATTTTAAAATCAGCATCGAAAAAATTTTGTAAGAAAAACTCATTTTTATTCAGCAAGCCATCAACACATCTTTTCGGTGAGACAGACCAATGTCAAGTGCCTGGATTTTAATTGAATTATATACTTATTTCCAGAATTGCTAAATAATCATTTTTTTAGTTTATGTTTTCGATTGGAAAGTAAAGTGTGGAAGTGAACCGCATTCCACCCTTAGAACATATCCTAGTAGAATATTTAAATAAGTCATGTTATAGTTACTTTTTGTGAAGACATTTAAAATGGCACCTTACTTGGTATGGAGACTAAATATGGCATTGGAAGCAGGATTCTGTGGGGGGGGGGGTAGTTCAGAAATTGTTAATAGGGTATTTATGGTGTTGCATGATAAAAAGAATAAAAACACTTAAAAAATTACAATGCAATGCTAAGCTTTATTTGTAACATTCATTGTGACCACCGTTCTTAGACTCTGCACTGTGCATTTTCTGCACAACATTCTCAATGTCCTTACGCAGCATGTCACATGGAATCTCTTTTATCTGTAAGGTGATGATGGAACAGTTGCTGTACCTTGAGACCAATGTGGGGTGACATGTTATTCTGCATAAAGATAATCTGATTGAGACATTTTCATTATTGAAGTTATGTAATAACAAAATTAGTTAACATGCTGTACTGTCTTTGCGCATGTACAGTTTATGTGAACGCATAGAAGTTTTTTGCACTGCATGAGGTTGTTCAAAGGCTCAAATTTGGCAATTTTATATTCTAACAGATGCATTCAGAGGAATATGGACCTTATCTCCTTATAGAATTTGCCACAGAAAAACCATCAGCAGCTTCCATTCAGGCCAAAGTGTTGGCCTTTGCTCCTTTCGTCATGCAGAAACTGCTTACTGTGTTAACTTCTAACCGTATCTGACGTCATTGCAAATAGTGTTCGTTTTTCATTGGTCATGACGTCTGAGGCGGTTAGTATATATATATATGGATTTTTCTTTATGGAATAAGGGGTGAGTTCCAGAGATGTATGCCACCAAGACAGAGGACTTAAGATTAGCTGGCGAAAATTATATTTAAATTATGTTATCGTTTTTTTTATTTATGCACCAAGTGATAGTCTACACCTTAATGTGGAGTTATTCTAATAAACTTAGAAATTCAACTACTGTGTGCTTCCCTACAGAATCAAACCACATGTTACCTGCAAATTTCAGGTAGCAAAACACAAAGGTGACTGAGTAAATATCAGTCATTTATCACAATCACTGTGTTTGAGTTCATCTATACTCCATTCAACCTTAACTTGGCAGCCTAGGGAAGGGTACGATAACCAAATCACAGCCTCTGTTGAGTTACACTAGGAAAAGAGGTTGACTATAATAAAAAAAAATTCACTAAATTTGGCAAGTAAAAAAAATGCGCATGAAAAATTTATTATTTTTTTCATTATAAATACATATCTTTAATGCTATAAGTTCATTTATTACATCTAAAAAATTCTGTAATATTTGTAAAAATTTTAATCGGGTTTACTCTGTTAGCATTATTTTAAATTATAGCTTATAATAGTATAAATAATTATTTACAATACTTATAAATGTCGTCTTTGTAAGTTATCTTAAGATATAATGAAGCATCAATTAGAACTTTGAGACTCGTTTAAAAATTTATCAATATATATTAAAATTTATTATCCTTCTTAAAACTTATAGTTTACCACTAAAAATATCTCAATGTACATTTGAAAAATTACTTTGACATAATATGCAAAATAAAATTCAGAAATATATTCAGTTCACTAAGCATAACTTTTGAAGAAAAAGTGATCAATTTTAACTGTTATACAATACAATGTTAATTATTATTTATTTTGAAATTGAACTTTATATTTATTTTAAAAGGTTGGGTCATTAGTTGTCCTTTTTAGGATAATTGATCTTTTGTTAGTTAATTTCAGAAATCAATTTTTTTTAATGTCTATTTTTAACACTTCATACAGAAGGTATTTAGAACAAAAGAAACAGAAAAAAATTTACATGGATATATTTTTATTATAATGATAAGGTGAATATATATATAAGCTATAAACTTTAGAAGCATTGTCTAAAAAAGCAAAAAATCTAATTTTTGATTTTGATAAAGAAAAATTTTTTAATTCATTTTGATTCTAAACACATACGACTTTATACAGATTTAATAAAATAAAATTATTTATTTTGATGTTTCTTTTTGTCTTTGGACAACTTTGATTGGACAGGCCAGGGAGAGCATTGCCTGCTAAAATGTATTTATTTCTTGGTGAACTGCTTAAGCTGGTCTCCAAATATTAACTTTATGAAGCAATATTAAAAATCGCTTATAAGGTATAGTATTTATCACATTTCAAATCGTTACACAAAGAAAGGTGATTTTAAGCCTACTTTTTGCATAAATGTTATTGACAATGAGTGAGTGTTTATTAACGTCACACTATAAAGAGACATAAGACCAGCGGCGACGAACTTCGTAATTTTAAACCTCGATCAAGTGACGAGGACGCCACCTGATCTAGCACCCACTTCTCCAAACTATTACATTATGTCAATGGAGGACTTGAAGCCTTGACAGATTTGACATGCATCATCTCATCTACACAGTGGGTCTTCAGTGGCACTACGTTGATTATGAAAACATCTATTTGTATTATAATATTTTTTTGCATCTGATATTTTTTACGGATAGTCTGCACACAATTGTTCTGAATCTCTATCAGTAGAACCACTGTTCACAGATATTATTAAGTTTTGGTTTTACCACATTTCATCAACAAGTCCCCATAGATTTGCCAGATCTCTTTTTCTTGGTTATATGGTTAATATAATTCTTCCAATTTTGAATTGAGATCTTCTCTATATCTTTTATAAAAAGATGCTTTACTTATTAAGTTTAATAATCTTATTTTCTCTTGCTACATGTTCTTTTACTTGGCTCAATATCATCTCATTGGATTGAGATCACAATGATTAGGGGGCAACTTTAAAACTTTATGATCAAATTTTTCTGTGATTTCATCTATTCTTTAACAATTAAACAAATGCTTTGTTTGGTTGCTTGATTTTTGAAGTCGAGAATAAACATTCAATATGTTTCTTCATCCTTCACTTCTGATTGATTTTCTGCGCTTTGATGGCATAAACAGTAAGGTTGGTGACATTCTTTTTTTAGACATGTTTAAAGTGTCAAAGAAACTACAAGAAAAAAGATATCAGAATAGTAGTTGTGAAAAAGAGTTAAAACGCGCTCGCAAAGCGAATTGTGTGGAATTGTCAGGTGAACGAGTTCGCCAACAATGATATCTTGAAAACAAGTTTCTAGCCAACTTGAATTCCATCTAATGGATGTTTTAACAGTATTCGTTCATTCTTATTAATTAAAGAATAAATGTTTTGAGACGTGATTAACCTGAAGTATATACTTAAAATCACATTTTTGTTAATGACTTTTTTTAAAAATATCTATGCATTTGCTTTATTTGAAATTCCAAAACAGTCTAGAACTATTTTTTCAAGTGGATTGATACATTTCCTACCTTTCCCAATGCTGCCAACTTAAGGTAGAATGGAATATAGGTGGCTGATTTTATATTGGTAGTCGAGGATAACTCGCTACAAAATTTTCCATACAGTGGAAAAACTCATTATCCAATAGTTGCTCCACCCCCCGGGGGCTGCAGTTGCCACATCTGTTAGCTCTTCTTACAGGTTTGTCTCCTTAGTCCAAGCAAATTTTCAGTGATTCTGCTTCCTTGAACTTTTAATCTTTGCCCCTTATGTAGCTTCTGTCAGGTTTTAAACTCACAAAGAGTTGTGGGTGCATTGCTTTGTTCAGGTAATACAGTTTTACCAATAATGCACATTTTAGTAATACAAGTTGCTTACTCACTTCAGCTGGGAATACTTCATTTCTACCTGCCTACATGTTTTATATCCCAAATTACAAATGCTGTTGTGGCATTCAAAAGTAAAAAATTGCATTTTGTTTTTATCCCTGTGTCTTATATAAATTCTTGGTTTAGTAAGCTACAACAGCGCCATAAATGCCTCTATCGCAATTTTTGAAGCTAATTTTTTTTTCTTTGTAATTCTGCTTTTAATGTTGACATTAGTCTCTAAACAATATTTGGCACCATTTCAATTAGTAGATCGAGCTATAGGCTCTAAATAGCATCATTTAAAGAAAAACACCCTGTATTTTTCAGAGCTACCTACATGTTTTAAGCCCAAATTAATGGCAAGGTTGTCGCACACATATGAAAGCTTTGACTTTCACACCCATTTTTATGTATTTTTTCAGTTTGGTAAACTACTGAAGTGCCATAAGTACCCCTATTGGTAATTTTTGGAACTATTTTTTTCTTTATCGAATCTTACCATGTCATAATTAATCTCTATACCAAATTTAGTGCATTGCCCTTGTTAGATCAAGCTACTGGTGGCTCTGAACCGTGTCAGTTTTATAAGAATCACCCTATATATATATGTAATAACTTAAATTATATATAATATCAACTCATAATTCGAATATCCTTTATTCATAACATCTAATTCATAAATCCTAATACTCTATTTCGAAACGCATCTCTTTCTCAAGCATTAAAAACATGTTGGTTTATTACTGATTCTTTAGACCTTGAAATTTGATAGATTTATCGGCGATTCTCCAAGAAATATAGGATCATTAATGGTTTTCATGCGCTTTTAGAAATAGGGATTAATATTCCCTAAACAATGATGTCATTCTATAAATAACTAGTTATTCCCTTCACCTAGACACGTGACTGTATTTTTTACAATGTGTTTTCCCCGGTTCTTCCCTATATATAAATACTTGCTAATTGAATAATCCCTCTCTTGTATTTTTGGCTGAGTATGAGAAGCATACTCAAATAAACAATGTGATCACGAACAAGACTCTTTTTAATTTTTCGGCCACGACCATTTCATCACTACTAATTAAAATGAAAATTTTCCTACTGTAAATATATTGCATATATATATGTATAATATATATATGTATATATATATATATAGTAACATAAAATGAAAGAAATACATGGCATAATAAAGTTGATAATACAAAATAATATCACTAACAAA
Source organism: Trichonephila clavata (assembly GCA_019973975.1). Classification (NCBI taxonomy): domain Eukaryota; kingdom Metazoa; phylum Arthropoda; class Arachnida; order Araneae; family Nephilidae; genus Trichonephila; species Trichonephila clavata. The sequence goes on along the minus strand of BMAO01025802.1, from coordinate 149,706 downwards.
GCTAGAAGATTTAAATCAGATTTCAAGAAACACACTTTAAAAATGATGGAAGAGTCTATTATAGAAGAATTAACTAAGCGAGAATGTTTAACATGGAACAGAATTAGAACTTTAAAATGTAAGAAGCCAAAAGAGTCAATAGACTAAAATGAAGACCTGTTATGATTTCTAAAGCTGTTGCTGAATTAGGACCAGCAAAATTAGGGTTAAATATATTTTATGGATCCTACCTTCCCCTGTTCAGCAGAAATTTTATACATAACAATAAAACATACCAATATTGAAAAGTTAGGTCTAAAACCAACCACGTGTAATTTGCAACCAAAAGAAAAATACAATAAAAATAATAGAAAATATGAAAGGAAATGAATCCTAACAAAATACAAATAAAAATAATTTTGAAAAGGAATAATGAAGCAAAAACTTACATGAAAAATGCAAATAACCGGAGAGCGGAGGAAAAAACTGTACGTACGAGAGCAATATGCTAAATGACCGTTAAAAATGACGTGTTAAGTTGGTAAAATCAGATGCAAAAATTAGTGGCACCACCTGGATAGTTTTTTTTTTTTTTGTAATTAAACAAAGCAAACAAAAACAAATTGAAAATAATAAAAAACAGAAGGAGAAAAAAACAAAGAATAATACTTAAACTTTGAAAGGGAGAATTAGAGAGATAATTTAGAAATATATTTAAAAATGAATTTACTTGGATAGTTGTATTCCAAGCAATTATTGCAGAATAGCTTAAAATTATTTTGCTTAACATCATTATCTGTGACTAAATCGTTATTTCTTTTTATAAAATTTAAGATGATATTTCTAAAAATAGATAGAGAGAGATGTAGGTTACTTTCCCAAAAAGGCATTTTAATAATGTTAAAATCAAAAGTCTCTTTTATCAAAAATATTACTAATTATTATTACTATTATATATATATATATGATCAAAATTTCTCTACAAGAGAGAGATGAATTAACATGATTAATACTTAAAAGAATATCAATTGCTAGATAACAAAGACAACAGAATTTAGGAGATATGAAAAATTGAAATAACAGAGTAAAATATAAAAGAATGTATGCTTCAGTATTATCAACATTGCTGACTTAGGACTGCTTGTACACATAAAATTTTCTTTAAAAAAATCTTTCTGTATAAAAGTGGGGTTGAACATGTTTTTGGCCAGCCAACCTTCCCCCTTTTTTCTGTTAATAATACCAAGCAATTACCAATTGGAAATAATAGATAGGAAATCTAAATCCATTATAAGGAAAAGGTAACTTACCCAAAAATTGCATACTGAAATGCAGAGCCCGTGCTAAATCTGAGTACAAAAAACAAGTTATTGCCAGATTCTGGACCCAAATACAATTTTATAACAAAGCAAAGGCTGAAAAATAGCACTTGGCAAAAGTATGAAAAGAATAGAAATAAGAAATGTAAACATACTACCATTATCTTAGAGACTCTTAATATGGTTTAAAAGTTATAATAAATTCTAAAAAAGTAATTTTATCTAAAACTAGAAACTGGAGGTATTTAAAACTATCTAGGAAGAATAATAAATCTATAATATAAACCTTTTAAAACTATGGAAATTTAATCCTTACTATTTAGAATTTCTTGATTTAAATATCTATTAATAAAATTAATCGGGTAGTTTTGAATTAAACAGTATTTAGTAAAATGTTTATAATTTTTTCTTTTTTCTGATTTATTAGAAACTAGAAATTTATTGCGTAGTGTGTAATTAAGAACAATATTTCTGAATATAGATACATGCACATTACTCTCCCAATGCGGTACTTTTATAATATTGAAATTAAAGTCTTCTCGTTTATCATAAATATTAGTAACTATTTTATAATCTTTTAATTTAATTTCTATATCAAGAAAATTTGCTTCGTAACTGTTACTATTTGTCTGTATTAAATTAAGATATTGTGGATAAAAATTAATATTAGGTATAAAGTTGTCTTGCTTGCCAAAAATGATTATGTCATCTATATAACGAAAAAAGTAAAATTCTAAGTTGTCTGTGAAACTATTTTCAAAATAATGTAAATATAAATTGGCAAGACAGTTGCTAGCTGGGCCACCTTGTGGTAGACCCTTAATCTGTTGATAATAATTACCATTATGATAAACATAATTCTCTTTTAGAACTAATCTAAGTAGAGAACCAAATCTATCATATTTGACATTTTTAAACAAATTATCTTTATGTAATTTTACTAGTGTTTTTATCATATCATCAATATGAATTGAGTTAAAAAGATCTTCAAAATCTAAACTAAATACTGAAAATATCTTTTTATCTTTAATTTGTGCAATAAGTTCTGTACTATTTTTAAGAATGGCTGAAGTTTTTAGATTATTTATTGTATCTTGTAACATTTCATGTAGAATTTTGCCTGATTTGCTGATATATGTATTAAAACCATTAGTAACTGTTCTAAACTTTACTGGATCTTTATGAAATTTAGGAGTAAGAAATACATGTGGAAATTTAAAATTATATATATATATATATAATGCAATTTTAAAAATACATAGCATTAAATCACCATAGCAAGATAATAAGGATAATTTCCGTGCAAGATGTGCAGTGGCTTCAGCTTCAAGTATATCTCAATGTTTGTTTATCTCACAAGGGGAGGGAACGACTAAGGAAATTTATTTCGGGATGAGACTCTGTGCAATAGTAGTACTTCTTTAGTGTGTTCAACCCTCGTTGTAATTCCACTGAATGGGGAGTCAATTCAGAGGAAATAGCCTTGGAAATTCATGATTAGCTTTTATACAAGTAAGTTTGAATTGCTTCCAACGGCGCAGCAGCGTGGTCGGTAAAGTAACTGTTTATCATACAACAGGCCTGGGTTCGAGTCACACAATTGATTTTTTTTGTTTTAAATTCATTTGAAAAAGACATTAAATATTTTATATGATTATAAATAATTAAATTAATAATATAAGATATATATTATTTTTATTATATTAATTATTAAATAATTTTTTTATAAATATTTATATTTTATGAATAGAATTATTAATAAATATAAAAATTAGGTACAAATGTTTATAATTAATACAATAAAAATAATATATATCTTATATTATTAATTTAATTTTTTTATAATTATATAAAATATTTAATGTCTTTTTTTAAATGAATTTAAAACAAAAAAAAATCAATCGCATGACTCGAACCCAGGCCTGTCATATGGTAAACAGTTTCTTTCTTGACCATGCTGCTGGGCCATTGGAAGAAATTGAAACTAATAAAAATTGTATAAAAGCTAAGCATGAATTTCGGAGGCTATTTTCTCCATATTGACTGCCCATTCAGCGGAATTACATTGAGGGTTGAACACTCTAAAGGAGTACTACTACTGCTCAGTCTCGTCCCAAAATGAATTTCCTTTGTCGTGCCCTCCCCTTCTCAATGTGAATTGTCTAACCCCTTATGAGAAGTGTTTACTTGAAATAAGCAAATGTTCCTTTTTTGTCATGATAATCACAACTTTGGTGTTAAAATTGCAGATGTTGAATTTCCTGTGTTCACTTAAACATGAGCAGAAAAAAATAATAGTAAAAATAGCTTGCGTTATGCTCCTCAAAGAACAAATAATGAAAATTAAATGAATAGTGTATTTTGTGGTGGTCATTTTGATTTATTTTAAAAACTATCATCATCTTAATTTTGGATAATGGCATATTATTGCAGTATATATCAATTGTAAATTATAAGAATAAAAAGTGGAATCAATGGAAAAAATAATCCACTGTCTTTCATTGGTAAAGATGTCCTACTAGTTATTTTTCAATTTATTGCTCCAGTCTGATTTAAATTATTAGTTTTTACTTTGAAGACATTTTTACAGTATTATTCAGTATTTGTATTGTACATATCTTATGTGTGTAGGCTATACTATAACATTATTTTAAAGATTTGATATTAATTTCTAATTTCAAGATCAATTTTGTTTAATAAAATGTTGTGTATCCAAATAAATATTATTGTAGCTGTATACCTAAGTAATTATTTAAAATTCTATAAATGAAGTAAACCTTTCATGAAATGGTGTTTAATTATATATAGTATGTGATACACTCTTTATTAATATTACTTTCCAGATTATCATTTAATAAGATCTATTTTTTTTAAAAAAATTGTTTGCCATATATTTATAAATTTTAGTAGATGCAATATTTGGATATTTTTGCAGGCAGTGCTTTTAAGTTGTAAACATATGTTTTGTAAACTGTGTATTCAACAATGGGCTGAAAAAATCGGAACATGTCCTGTCTGTAAGAAGGACATAAATTACTTGATGAATGATGCCAGGATAAATGACTTCATCAACAGATCTTACGAACATTTGAATCCTGAGTTTCAACGTAAAAGAAGAGCGCTCAAGTTTGTAAGAGAAAAATTAGGTATGTTATGTGATGATTTGTTTTAAAAAGTTAATATTTATCATAATGAAGATTTTTTGTCAGGATTTAGCTTTAATATGAATTTTGAAAATTATTTCAAGTGGTATCTTTAGAATATGTTGGATTTTGTACATAATTTTATTAGCTTTTAACTAGCCTCTGCTAATGCATTTGTGTAAGTTTTTTTATTACCTTTTTCCTTATTACTGAATTTAGGTTTGTTGTGTCAACTTCTTCCTATGCACTTTCACAAATTAATGTTTTAAAAAAATGCTGTTTTAATATTTTAAATTATTTTCAAAAGGTATAGAAGGAGAAAACTTAAACATTATTAACTAAATTCCAATAACTTGTTCTAATTGTAGAAAATTTTAAATTAAATCATTGTAAGGAAAAGCTGTTTAATCATAAAAATATGTGAACTGTAATGTATCCATTCTCCCTTATATTAGTACTTCAAACAATGTGATTGAAATCGTATTAAAATCTATGAATTTCTTTTATGACTATGTTAATAATGACTGCTGGTATTTTGAAATAATATAGTTGGTCTGACCTTTTAGAAGGATAAAAACTGCCTTTTACTTTTATGAGTTTCAAATTTGTGGGCATAAATAAAAGAAGAAATTTAACCCTTTTCATCAAATCTTTCTATTTAATTTTTTAGATGTGTATTCTTTATTGGTTTCTATTTGCAAATTTAATTGCTGTGTTATAGTTAGCTTTTAATGTAATTTCTTAATTTTTAAGATTATACTACCTCTCACAATAAAGTTGGGTGAATGAAGTCAGAACAGCTGATCTGGCAACACTTACGAAATAAAACGCTGCCCCTGCGTAGCGGCAAGTGTTCACCATCTACCCCCACCGTTGTTCAGTTAAGCATGGTTTGTGTTCTGTGTAAGACTTGTTTTACAAAATGCCTGTTTAGTACTTTTGTTTCTTAACTGAGAACATAAAAATGAGCGAATAAAAGATCAATTTAAAGTTTTGTTTTAATCTTTTTCAAAGCACCAAAAGAAACTTATGCAATGCTTTTACGTGTTTATGAAGATCAAGCACTGCCCATAAAGTGTGCATATGAGTGGTTAATCCATTTTTGAGAAGGCCGGAAAAGTGTTCTGACAAAACCCGTAGCTGAAGACCGGTGGCCTCCGTCACTGACGAATACATTCAGAAAGTAAGGAAATTAATCATGAAAAGTTGTCCTTTAACTGTAGACACGATAGCTCATAAACTGCAGATTAACTGTGAATCCATGTTGCAAATCATTACCCAGAAATTAGGGTTGAGAAAAACGTGTTATTTTGTGCCACTTCACTTGACTGACAATCAGAAGCAGGCATATTTAGAGACTTCACAGGATTTTGTTGAAACAGCGGATGAGACACCAAATTTCTTTAACTGTATTGTCACTGAGGATGAGTCCTGGCCTCTCAGGTACAACCCTGAAACAAAAAGGCAAAGCATTTAGTGGCATTCTGTTGCACCACCTCGTCGGAAAAAGGTTAGAGCAGAAAAATCGCACATCAAAACGATGCTCATCACCTTTTTTGATAGTCAAGGTATTATCCACAAGGAATAAGCTTAGGCACACTAGGGATGTGCCTAGGACATAAAAGATTTAAGTGTGAAAAAGAGAAAAAAATTAAAATTACAGCGAATGTACCACTGCTATGAAGTTCTCGACACAAGATTCTGGATATTCAGAAATCTTCATGAAAAGGAGAAAGATATGACAAAATAGCCGAAATACTTTGCTCTCCCCAAAGGCATTATTGAAGAACAGTTCGTACAAGAGTGTCAATGTTTCAAAATGTATATGAAGATGAAAAAATAAAACGAATCTCTTCCTACATCAAGAAAAACAAGTTGGAAAGTACCTTCCCAAATTTAGAAGTCTCACTGAGAATTTAATTGCTCTTCATGTGAATAACTACAGCAGAGAGAAGCTTTTCTGCCCTTAAGAAATTAAAGACAAATAAGATCTACTATGGAAAAAGAAAGGTTTAACAGTTTGATGTTGCTATGCATTGAGAATGATGTTACAATTGATATTGATTAAAATGGTGTCATTAACAATTTTACAGTGACAAAAGCTCGAAGAAAACCTTTCTGTACAAGTACAGTGACTTAACGAAGAATAAGAATGTCTAAAAGTAAAAGATAGTAAAGAGATAAGTGATGAAAAAGATAATAATGATTTGTAAACAGTTCATACTATAGCGTATACTCTATACTGAAATTGCAAGCGATTTCATTAATTTATTGTACTAATTTACAAATGAGTGGGTGGATGGTCCTTGATGCCGTAAGGTGAGAAATTAACAATAGTGGCCAAACCATGCCACTGTCCTTTCCTTATGGCTGCTGGTTGCCAGTCTGGGACATGGCAGGTCCATAAGTGGTGGATAATGGAAAGACTCCACAGAACGAAAGCAAAGAAAGGGGAAAGCGTAAGAGGTTTAAGTATATATTTACCTAATGAAGGGAAATTCTCTGGAAAGGAGGAGGATGTAACAATTTGAAGTGTCAAGGCCTTGGGGAGGTTTAAAATAGCCCTGCCCTGTACGCACAACAAGGCTCATGGTTTTTTGCTCACAATAATGCTCGCCTTCACACAGCCAACATCATCAACCAGTTCCTGACAAAGAAAAGGGGTTATTGCAAGTTGAACATTCACCATACTGCCAAATCTCAATCCTAATTTTTTTTGCCAGAAAATTACATTAAAATAGTTTTTTTATTGTAATAATAAAACAATTTTATATGTTCACAATTCTAATTCAAGTGACACTAAACGTAAAAACCCCTTTATTATATGTTTTTGGAAAATAATTGTTCCAAATATAGTCAGTAACCTAAAATTACTATTTCAAAGAATTGTAGATGTGATTCTATTTTTAGCATGTATTAGGTCAATCAGGGGTCTCAAATCTTCAGAGTTATCAGTTGCTCAGTGGTAGAATTTTTCAAATCAAGGCATTCAGTAAAAGGTTAATTTAAGTTTAATGACAAATAGAGTGTGTCTGCACTCGTTCACACCCAAAAGATATCTGATCAAAACAAAGTTTTCACAAGCAGTGCCCTCTATACTGAGGGGTTCTACCAGCATGTAATACTCTAGCATATCATGTTGTGCAACTCATGAAATAGTAAATACGCCCATAATAATGGAAATTTAAGTTTATTAGGATAATTATGTAAATACAACTCTGCTAATGGATCATATAAACAGAATACAAAATTTGTGAAATATAATTGGACTTCTTTTTGCACATAGATCACAAGAATGAATTATTACTGCATTAGGAAATTAAGCCCTTACTGAAATTAAAGACGATATAAAAGCAATCAAGTACTACAATACCCAAATTGGACTGTACTCTTGATATTTCCCTTAAGAGTCAAATTTCAATCATTTGATATGTCAATTTTGAAGAGAAAAGATTTACTATAAATTGAAAAGTTGAAGTAATTTATGTGACTGGAGCAGGACTAACAAAAGAGAATTATATTAATGTTGCACTATAATGCAACATGATGGCTAATTGTAAAGGACCTCGTAATTGTGAACCTCTGTCAAGTGACTGCAGGTCTTCAATTGCAATAGGATTCAAACTTGCAACACTCTGGCCATTTGCTGTGGTCAAGCAAGTGTGCAGAATGCTTAAATGCACTTGCTAAAAGAATTGCAAAAAATTGTAATTTTTCTCACATAATTAATGTATTAGAAAAAAGAAATCTCGTATTAAATAAACATGCATTGGGAATATTTGTTCATGTTTATAATTTTTTACTTTAAAAAAGTTATGGCTCCAAGTGGTTTCTTGCACCTAGGCCCCTTTACTTCCCCGCTCCCCTGTGGCATCCATGTGCACAGCGTCCAAATGTTACGCAAGGAATTTTCTGCGCATTTTTATTGTGTTTTCCATATTTTGAGTTTTTTTAAATACCAACATAGTGAAAAATGAATTCAGATGTAGAAAACAATGTAAAATATGACCGAATTTGTATCTAAAGAACTGTGTAATGAAACTATTGGGACATTTTTTAACTAGTTGCATAGAAAAACAAACCTTTGTAGATGCAAAAAATGATAAAAGAAGCTGTAACTATCATTAACAATTTAAATTAGCACCACTATTTAAACTGAAATGAATACATAATCAGCTTTATTATGGAAAAAGTATGATGCTGTAGAAGTAATTACTACAGAATTGATTTTGAAGAAAAAGTCAAAATATTTTTTTATTTCTAATTGGCTGCAGATTGGTGTTTTACCATTGCAGACCTAGTTTCATTCCCTGGAAGCTGGTATCTCTTTTTAGTGCGGCACCATATAGGTGGATAGCAATCACTGCATATAATTTTGATGTCCAGTTTAGCTCCTAGAGGGAGATACCTGCGCTCTGACGATATGAACTAGGTTTTAATTTGTGAGAGTACAGACACTCTAGAGATCTTTTATACGCCATATAATCATTCGACATGGCTGATGTCAATTTTCTGCATCATGAAAACCCACTGACTTGGGCAGGGGCTAAACCCATGACTTTGGGTGCAGAAGGCGAGAGATAAACCAGCAATATATACAAGGTCCAGTTGTAAATATAGCACCAACGGAAAGTTTTTTTATCAGATACTTTCAGAAACACATCAGTCAACTGGCCACGGAGGAAGAAATAAAATGCTGTATAGTTTGAAATCAAATGACCTAATATTTACTTTAGTTGTACTGGAGTTTTTAAAGCTGTGCATGATATGTCAGTCAAAAAAAAAATTTCATGATATAAAATCGTTTTTTACCCAATGGACTAAATTCATGTGATGTCACGATCACGTGAAAACTTGGTCATATGATTACGCTGTCGTTTGTTTACTACTATTGCTACGACTATTTTGCTATCGCAGCTTTACATTGTACTTTTAAAATGTCTTATTTTGCTGAAATGGTTGCTCGATCAGTAAAAGAAAAGGTGATTGAGGAAAAAAATCACATTTTTTCATATACTGGTGCAAAATATGACTGTTTTGAAGCATGTTGAAACGTTAGAATTTCAAACCGTCTCTTCACTGTTTGTTATGTATACAATTACTTTGAAGAAAATTTTTAATACTGACGCCAACTTAAACCAAGCTTTATTCTCACTATTTTTGTCTTCACAAAAAAAACCTCTTGAAAAAGGATTTTGAAGAGATGTAGACATTTACAAGCATGTAAATACTTCAAAGAAAATTTTTGTTATATTGAGAACATATGTTTAATTAACTTAATTTTTGCTTATTTTATGCATCTTCAGAGTAGTTAACAAAGGTACTTAAGTATTTAATTATCTAAAATTAGAACACAAGAATCTAATATGTAACTATACATGTCATATCAAAACAAGTATATATATATATATATTATTTTACTTAATAATTTTACAATATTACAGGGAAAAGAGGGAAAAAACATTTTTGAGAAGAATTCACTACAAAAATGGAAAAATATCTTAATTTACTACAGCTTCATTAATGTTTATACTAAATGATGAATCAAGTACCACTTTCAAACATTGGAAATCAAAATGATCATTTACCATTTGTAAAATTACAGGTTAAAAAATTGTGCAGCATTTTAAAATTCTTTATTTGCTGCACTATTTCAGGCAAAAGATATAATTTATCAAGAATTGAATTACAAATATGGTAAAAAATTAAGACATTAAAGTTTTAAAATTAAAATGTGTATAATAGAATAAATTTGTGCCTATAGATTGAAAATAAAAGTCTTGCTCACAACTACATGATCAAAATAAAATAGTCATTTTTGAATCCATAGTTCTTTTACGAAAAAATTAAAATTGTAGTATATTTGTGTGGTATTTATTAACACATCTGTTTTTCAGAGTTTGACTGTGTAGTATAAACCTATCATACAGAGAGAGAGAGAGATGTACAAATTTTTTTACTATTTATAACAAATATACATTTATATTGGTGTTTGCACAATATGTAGAAAATTTATCATTATAGATTAGATTTATTTTTACATAAATATAAAAGTCTAAAAGACTCGTGTATATTAAATATTAACCTGCTTATAAGTCCTGAATAAATTTGTTGCATGAGTTACTTACCAATATTGACCCAAGAAAAGTACCTGGATCAATTTTATATTTAGCGTGAAGAGAAATACAGAAAATCTTTTTCAAAATTATTGTTAAGGCGTTAATTGGCCAAAATCACTGATATTTTTGAGATAAGATTGTTCTGGTAAAACAATGCTATAATTAGTTAATTAACTCTCTTGTAAGTAGTTAGTTAATTAACTTTCTTGTGATTTTGATTAGAATAGAACTCAATTTATTCATAATAAATTTTGGTAACTTGTTGATGTAATAATGATTTTAATCTTTATTAATATATTTTCAATCGTTAAATTTCAGAGAGAATTCTGTATTTTTTTTTTCTGATGTTGTTTTATCTTCCATTTTTTTTAACATATAAATATAATTATATGTAAAGGGGTACTTTTCATTCATATTAGTGATAACATAGAGAAAGAGTACATTTCTTCAAATAAGTTTTAAGTTTGCAAGAAATGGAACTGGAGTATTTAACATTAAACATGAATACCTGGTCAAGAGACATAACTAGTAGAAATTGTGAATAGAAATTTTATGTAACTATTGATATATATATATATATGTATTGTGTTGTTTATCAATATGAGATGAAGTAAATTTTTAAAATTTTTTTTACAAGTTTAACTTATATTTTGGAGCCATCTACTGTTTATAGATAAATCATACTATTATTTTTTTATAAATTATATGTAATTCAATAAGAAGAAAAATATATTTAAGACTAAAGATAGTTAAATTGAATTTCTTATAATTATTGCACCTTTTCTGATGAAACATTCCCTTAATATTGTATAATAATTTTTAAAAAGTAGATCAACATGTTAAAGGCACTTTATACAAAGACAATTAAAAAAGAGTATTCAATTTGTCATAAAAAAATTGTAATGCAAACTCTTTTAATATAGTTCATACTAGCATTAATAACATTAATTTGTGATCCAAGTGTCACATACCCATGCATTATATTTAGTATCCCAGATGTAAAAGTGCAATTTTCAATAGAAAACTATTAAGTTTTGCAAAACATTGTACTAACGAGTAAAATTACGAACACATGTTTATTTTGTGCATTTTTTTTTTCAGAAAAGTTACAATCTTTTGCAATTTCTTTTTTTATTTTTAATATAACAAGGGCATATAACCATTCTGTACACATGCATGACTGAAGGTAACTCTTTATTAATTTTAATGTGCTTAAAAAGCACTTGCTATAGTAACTGCAACTTAGAGAAAAGTATTAAAACAATTAATACATGTAGAAATAACTCATTATAATCATTTAGTTAATTATTAGCCCTGATTATGCACTTTATATGTAATTAAATAACTCGTAATAATGGATAATCACATTACAATGAATATATCCTGAAAATTATATATTAATATGAATAATTTCTTTAACTTAACAGTGAAATAGTATTTTCTTTTATTACTTTAGACAATCATTTCTAAAAAAATTCCAAACATTTTTAAAGAAAATAATTACTAAGTAAATCAGACAGTCAGAGATGGGGGAATGTTATTTTATTAGAAACGTTTCAAATATCTTTAAATGCTTCATAATATTGTAAAACGTATACATATATATAAAGTATTTATATGCAATACATTGTAAAAATAAAATTCATTTTCATCTAGTAACTGTTCCACAGTAAAATAAAATATTCATTTGAATTTTAAGTTTGGGTTTGCAAACTTGATGTAAATATAATGTTAAAATTCATTTTTATCACAGGATAAATACCATATCAACTCTAATATTTATGTACAAAAGGCGATGGAAAAAATACACTTTCAACAAAAGATAATTCTCTACATTTACCTAAAACTTTCATATTACTTAGTATTCTATATACACAGGCTTCAAGAAATAAACTTTTTTACAAGTTTAACATGTACTTAAAAAAAATAAGATAACAACCAATCATCAAATTAAATTGGATCATTTCTAAAATTTGTTGCCTTTTGCGATGGTATCATTTATTTCCCTTAAGAATAATTATTAATAATTTCAAAATCAATAATTTGTGAAATGTAAAAATCAAAGAAAAATTTCTTTAATTTTTGTAAACATTCCTCTCACAAATTATCATCAAATTGTTTTACTTCAGAATAAATATTTTCTCTTGACTTTGAATTATTAATTAAAATTATAAACAGACATTTTTTTTAATATTATTTACACCTAACTGACACTGTATTTGATAGTAATATTGTGAGTTCTTTATTAAGGAAATGATACAATTGTTGTTCGATAGTCAAACAGTTTGAAGTTTCTTAAAATAAGTGGTTATATCCTACATACTGTGAGCCATTCTTGTGCAAAAATATATAATTAATAACTACTAAATTAATTAAGAATTAAAATAACTAGGAGCTGTGTACCAGGTGCTAGGATCCAACCTAAATAAATATACCAGCTAACACTATATTTGAAGCAGACGAGAGAATACCTAATTAGATAAATAAATTAGAATAAAACAAAAATTATATCAAAGAGTTGTTAAGAGTTTTTCCTAACAAATATGTATACTAGAACAATGCATAAAGTACAATGGTATCATATATTTTAATTAGATCAAATTAAAGTGCAAGAATGTCAACAAATTACGTATAGGTTCTAACACCGTAATGAATAACACGTGCAAATGTTGCCTTTGTTGTCACGTGATTCCCCGCTTGGTGTCATTCAGTTGTGAATTTTGTCCATTGTGTCTAGCGACTTCAATCATCATGACCAAATTGATTTAGTTGATTTACGATTGACTCCAGATAGAAATTGCAGAGGAGTATTAAACTACTAAGACCACACAACGAATTTCACCTTTCTTTTACTGTTGACTTCAAAAAGACCTTCTAGAGCAATTAAAAATACTTTTGAAAGTAGGCTGTCCTCATGTACTACAAAGCGACAATGGTTGTGAGTTTACAGCTGCAGTCATACAAGAATTAACAAGTCTGTGACCAGTGTACAATAAAGTAAATGGTAGACCTAGACTTCCAGCTAGTAAAGTGATTCTTGCAAAAAAGAATGTACATCCATTCATATGACATTTGTAAAAGTTTGGCCCACGTATTATGTCTGAATACAGTAGGAGAAGAAGGATATGTGTGGATCGAAAAGATTATGTGCTATTTTATACCAAAAACGAGATCAAAGGGGATCAAAAGTCAAAGAAGAAAATGCTGCAAAACACCCGAAAAGATTATGTGCTATTTTATACCAAAAACGAGATCAAAGGGGATCAAAAATCAAAGAAGAAAATGCTGCAAAACACTTGAAAAGATCAGCTGAAAAAAATAAAAGAAGTTTCTTTGAAGAAATTAAAAGATTTGTTGGTGAATTTCACAGCTTTGATGCATGTACCTAAGATAAAGGTCTACTAGATGGAAGTAACATAATGGGGATTGTATTAGATTTTTAAAAAAATATTGCCTACACTAGAAAATTTCATCAAATAGCTACTACAACATTTACTGAAACCATTCCACAGATCAATCTAATTCTGAAGGAAAATTATCCTTATTTATATATAAAGGTCTAGGATTTAAAAAGTGTAATTTGAATTCTCGCAGGAACGGTGTAAAACAAAAAGATGTGCTTGTAAAAAAAAAGTAACATAATTTGATACTCGATGACACAATTCAACATGCTTTAAAGGGGTCCAACACATGAATTTTTGAAAAATGATCGATTTTGACTTTTTAATATTTTTGAAAAGTTCAAACATTTCTGCTTAAAATGATGTATGGAAATATAATAATTAAAAGTATTTTTATTTATTTTTTAAAAGGAAGCCACTTTCCTTGGCGCATGACAGGTGCTCCTCTAAGAGCACCTTTCTTTCATCATGCTTAATTTTTCGATTACAGCGTGATTTGTTTAGTATACAACTAATATAATCTTTTTTTACACATAAATAAAATGATTTTTCTTTGAAGAAAGGAAAAGACAACTCAACACAATTATTTTTTCCCCGTTTGGTTTATTGTTAAATGGGATTATTCTTGCTTAAACTTGCTAATTGTGAATTCTAATTTATTTATCCAGATTTTTTTTTTCTGTTTCTAATCCACATTTTACATTAAATTATTTATTAGTATTTTATTAAGGACAAAAACTATATAGGGATATCTAAAAAAAATACTTATAAAACTCAAAAATGTCGTCGTTCAAAAAATGAATGCTCAAAATGTTCCAGCTGTCACATCAGACAGCACAGAAACTGTTATTCAAAGTGCTTCAAAATGAAAACTTATTTCAAACAACAGTATATATGAAAATATGGAAGAAAGTAATGAAAAAATTTTAATGGTATTAAATTTATTGAATAAAGCTTTAGTGAATTTTGCTGTTTGTAAAAACTGTGGCCATCCTATCTCATTGGAGGCTTCTAAAAAAGATGGAATTGTGTGTTACATGGAACTTTGTTGTAGTTTTTGCGCAAAAAAGTATGGTTTCCATACGCCAACTAAACTGAAGAATAAAAATAAACTTTTCCACTCAAATATCAAATTGGTATTTGCTTTCAGATCTATTGGAAGAGGTCGTTCAACTGCAGAAACATCCTGTGAACTTATGAACTTGTCATCTCCACCTGAAAAATTCCGTACTTATACAGAATTGTTGTTCGACTCTTCTAAATTTACCTGTGAAAAATGAGAAATTCTGTTGGGGGGTCAACACGAATAGAAGGTGGTATTGCTGTTGCCTTAGATGGTTCATGGCAGAAAAGAGGATACCAGTCCCCCAATGGTATTGCTACAGCTACGAGTGTCGATACTGGAAAAGTTATTGACTTTGAAGTGTTTTCGAAACATTGTTGGTGCAAAACTGCATTTAATTCTATTCATGAACCATCATGTATTGCCAACTATAGTGGAACAAATGGAAGTGAAAGGTGTAACGGTGATATTTGAAAGATCCGAAGCTCATTATGGCATTCATTACACAAAATATTTGAGTGATGGAGATTCAAGAGGTTTTTCATCAATACTTGTCCTGAATCCTTATGACAATCAAGTGGAAAAACTAGATTGTGTTGGGCATATCCAAAAGCGTAAGGGTACCCGTCTTTTGTATCTCAAAAGAAAAAAACGGAGGAAAAAAATTAAGTGATGGAAGAAGCCTAAGTGGACGCAACCGACTCACCGACATTTTAATTTCAAAAATTCAGAGGTATTATGGTAGGACCATTAGAAAAATTATCAATGATTTATACAACAGGAAAACTGCTGTTTGGGCTGTTTATTTCCATCTTTTATCTACAAGTGAGAGCCTTCAACATGGATTGTGCCCCTTGGGTACAAATTCATGGTGCAAGTTTCAGAAAGCAAAAGCTGAATTTAACGAAAAGTATTATGATCATAAAAAGCATACCCATGAGCCCTCATGAATGAAATTAAGCCAATTTTTAGAGATTTAGCTGACCCTAGGTTATTAAAAAAATGTCTGCATGGAAAGACTCAAAACCAGTTAATACCATATGGTCAGTCATTCCAAAATCTACGTTTGTGAAGTTAAAAACTCTAAAATTAGGGGTTAATATAGCAATTGCACAATTCAATATGGACCACGTAGCCAAATTAATCATTTTAAAACACTGTGGTATTGAATCAGGTTTTAATTGTGTGTCATGCTTTAAAAAATTAGATGCACGTAGGATTTGTGTAGCCTAACGAAAGCATTTTGATATACAAAAAAAGGCTATATTGCTAAAAATAATGAGAAAAAAAAGAAAATTAGAAGAGTCTTTTGTAGAAGCAGAGGGCAAAGAAAATGTTTAATATGCTTCTGGAAAGTATTAAAAAAGGTAAATCGTCAGAAATTACAAATTTTTTCTTTAAAGCCTGTTTTCTCAAAATGCAATATTTTCCCCTTTATGTACCTTTTTTCTCAGAAACTAATTAATGTAGGATCGTCAAATTTTCAGTAAGTATATTTTCAACATGTTTACACATTTTAATAGAGGGGATAAGATATATCTATCAAACCTTTTTAGATAACGTCTTTTTAGGCTAAATTTTATAAGGGGGGGGGGAGAATAAGACATTTTTTAAAAAATTCATAATTATTTTAATTTTTAGTAAAAAGACAAAACCCTCCATTGAAGTCTTTTTGATAGTACATATAACCTACTGTAAAAAGTTCATCTATGAGAAGCAGGTAGTTTCTGAGAAAAAGGTACATAAACTTACGTAATTTAACATGGGGGCTCCTATGGAAGTGCCGGACCCCCTTAACAAAAAAGAATAAGCTTTTTTTTTATTAATTATATTCACAAAAAAATGTTAAATTTTACTACAAATGTCCTTTTTTAAAAAAAATACCTGCCTAATTATCTAATTCTTTTGTTAATTTATTTTTTTTATAAATAATTTGTGTTTCAATGATTTTATTGTTGTATTACTTGCTTTACATTAAATAATACACCACATTTGTTAAATAAACACTTTTAAACATTTGACAATATTATTTCATCACTGAAACATTTCAGGGTGAAATCAATCAAATCAATTACTTTCATCAGGAAAATGACCTTGAATATACGTTATTTTAACATCTCCCATGAATTGATCATATTCCTTTTTCGCTGTGGCATCTATACATTGAAAATATATGTATCTTAAGGCTAAAATGACTTATTTAATTTGAAAACGAAAAAGTGAATTTGAAATTTGTTGTAATAAAAAGAAATATATATGTACATTAGATTCTTTGATTACAAGTTTTATAAAATGTTGGAAAATTTATGAGAAAGCAATAGTTTATATTTTTTTAATTTGAATTTATTTCAAATATATTTTAAAGAGATTATTGTAATTGTATTTTCTAGTATAGCTGTATTTTAAAACATTTACATTTATCTTTTTTAATTTTTTTAAAAACTTATTGCAGGGGAGTCATTAAGCTTTCTTAAGACTAATGGAAATGTGGTTCAAATTGAAAGTTCCAATAATGAAGAAAAGGTTTACCAGCTTGATAAAAAAGACCAAGGTGTACCTGTTCAAATTATACTTGCTACTGCTAACAGAGTGTTTCCGGATAATCGGGAACTTACTGATGAAGCATCTAACAGAAGTTCCAGTAATAATTGAAGATATTCCTTTTTTGTTGAAGATATTCCTTTTTTGTTAATTGGGAACACTGTAATTTCTGTGGTTACTTTTTTTTTAACATTCGTAACTAACGCATATATATATATATCCTAACTATATATATAAGTAATTGATTATTTTTTTGTATTGATATTAACATATTGCTGATGACGAATGTGCCACATAGAAGCAACACATGGATTATTGGCTGCAGATCTCTTATTTTGAGCTGTGGTCAAGTGAAGAGACAATATGAGATGTGTCATCACCCTGTTCTCTGAACTTTTATACACTATCAACGTGAGAACTTTCAGTCCTGCTACATGACATGTTATTCTATTCTATAATCCTGTAAAAAACATCCTGGAAAGTTCTTTATTATTTAATTAGTCTTTAAGACTAACATTATTTTTCGGGTGGTGATGTTTTAATCAAACAGTTCATTTAATTCTATACTAAATATCCATTGTGTAGAGGGGCTTATAAACGTTAGTCTGTTGAATGCAAAGTCCTCATTTTGACCTGGCTTGGATGTAATGAGTGGGATTCTAGCTCTGGTTTCAATCTCATCATCTGAACGTGATTCAAAATTCCGAAGAGGGCTCTAAACCTGAATTGGTGAGCAATCTAATAATATATATGTTTCATTTCTTAAACTTACTGTCATCAGCATTTGTAAGCTGTTTATTATAGGCTGTGTCTAGGATTGATACTTTTAAAGTATCACCCCTTACTTAGTTTTATTTTTAGATTTTATTAAAATAACTAATTTTTAATGCAATATCTGCTATGCGAAAGTATTAAAATATTTCAAAAATATCTCTCTATTCAACATATCAGAATATTCATAAATTTAAGAAAAAGTAAAAATGAAAAGCTTATTTTAAATGTAATTGCCTCAAATGTTAAATGTAATACACTAAGGTGCAATATGAGTTTTTCAAGGTGGACAAAATTTAATAGAAGGTCCTTTGTGGATTTACTATTCAGGAAATTCAAAAATTTAATACAATTACTTAGCTGTTCTCATCAATTGTGGCATGTATGAAAGCTCATAAAATTGTATTTACTATTGACAAAGAACTGAAATTGATGGTAAAAAGAACCAACAAAAAATTATTGCATAGATAATAAGAATTATCTTTTTGTGTTATAAATAGAAACAATTATATTTCTCAATCTGTTATATATTTGGATAATAAATAAGTTTTATAAAAAAAATGAAGTTATCCACCACTTCAATTGTGTGCTATAAATGAAAGAAAGTGTTAAGAATAAAAATCTTATGTCTTGGATTTAATGAAAAAATGTGTGAGGCTTTTGTGGTTTCAAAAATATTCTTGTGCAAATATATATGTTAGTACAATTAGTTATTAAAACATTTTTTCCCTTGCTCATGGATTTTCCATTATTGTGTGAAAACAAATGTTTTGGTGTCCCCTAATTAAGAAGGGATGCCCAGTGCAGAGTTCTCAAACCCTAATGATGCCACTGATTTTAGATTAGCTTGTATTTTGGACATTTTGGTGCAATTTTAAGTTTCCAACTTATTGCACTAATGTTCAAAAAAGATGTCTGATCTGATTTTAATTTTTTTTCTTATATATAATTATACCTTATGAGTTTTGCATTTTAGAAAAGGTTCTAAAGAGTTCGATTTTGCATTAGAAGCTTTTAAGAAGTTTTTCTATCTATATTTTTCAAATACGTGTCTTGTTTCTAGAATTTGTCTTATTTGTTTGCTTTGTAAAAGAGCTAAATATAAGACAGATAAAATTAACATATGTTTTTGTTATTTTTCTTATATTGAGTAAACATTTTTTTATTGCAAAGATCATTGTCATAATATTTATAGAAATCAATAAAATACGAATATTTGAACATGAAAACATTAAACTCTAAATAATTGGGGGAAGGGATGATCTAAGGTAGTTTAAAACTAGATCAAGATTAAATTAAAATTTAAGATGAATGGAAAAATAAGGTCCATGCTTACACAACACAAAAAATAAAAACAGATAGAATGCCAAATAGTTAAAAATTAAGATAAGAATGCTTAGATCAAATATGAAAATATCTTAAGAGCTGTTTAAAAAACCTCTTAAAATAAAATTGGATGAGCTTATTTGGAAGGAATTATCTTAAGGTAGTCAAAAAAATTGAATAAATATGTGTTGGGTAATTGATTACTATTGAAAGCACTTTAAATACAAATTAATTGTGCATGTAATGGACAATTAATAAAATTTACTTAAGTTTTTCCTCAAAAATGTATTTTCTGAAATAATGCATTCCAATGTTGTATGGAAAAATGTTTAAAGCAGAAAATATGTAAAATTTTAAAAGCTTAAATATTTTTATAAATATAAAACAACTGTTACTTTTTTAAAATATAATTGCCTTAAAGTAGAAGACTTTTTTTTTTGATTTTGTATACTCATAATTGTGTTTAACAACAATTAAATATTAAAAGTTTTTAACAACAATTAAATATTAAAAGTTTTTTCCTACTAAAGATTACACATCTTGTATTTTTTTATAAGTTATCAGATACTCTAAATAAATAAACTGATTATATTGTGTTCCTTAATGTTCTATATCTCACATGTTATAATAATACAATATTTATCTTCTAATGAACATTTGTATAATGATCTTGAAAGTTTTCATACTTTAAAATTTGCATTTATGTGTGCAATCTTATTAGCTGGGACATCTTAAGACTTATTGAGGCCCTGGGCCCCTACACAAATGTAGGCCCCACCTATGACCCTTAGATAGCATAGTAAAACAGTAAATAGCATACATTGTCAAATACTCGTATAAACAATAACCCAAATCAAATGTGCATGATTTACAATCACACATACCAGCTTGACCGACTGCCATCTTTTGACTGAACGAGAAATGATGGTGCAAGGCCTAGGCCTGTGTGTGTACGTGGATGACAGTCATCACATGTTGTAGTCACTTGACATATTGTCTGAAATTCCCAGTTTTTGTAGAATACAACCATAAATAACATTTTACCTTTGAAAATATTCGAATTATGGTCTTAACCCTCTCACTGCACATCCTGCGATTTCCACAGACAATGTAGATGTAGCAAAATTTGCGGAACCCGTGATTTCCACGGGTATACATTTTGTTTGACTACTTAGCTGTGCAACCTGCTTTTCTTGTTTATGTTTTTATGTTCGTATTTTTATGATCTAATTCTATATTTTAAAATAAAAACTCTTTTACAAAAATTGTTTGTATATTTTATGTAGATTTTAAAATCTAGATTTGAAATACATAATAAAACTATGCAATTTTCGAACCTACTTTGATAAAATAACGCAGCAAGAGAGTTTAGGCTGAGTCAAGAATGGGATGAAGTCTCCATTGGGGCCGAGGCCCATGCCTTAAGATGTCCCTGCTTATTAGCATGTATGTTTATCTAACTACACTTTTAGGAAGTAGTCTTTGTGTGATGTTAAATATCTGTGAAGGGTTTTTTTTCCATCAAATTTCTATTTGTATTGATGTTTTATTTTCATTTATGTTCCTATTATTAGCTTGTAGTATTTTACCTATCAATAAAATAAAGTTTTAAGTTAAATATGCTTTTACAGTTTATTACTACTACTTTGATTCAATGATGATAAAGGTGAACTTAATTTATTGCTCACAATTTTTTAAAAAAATGTATACTTTCAGAATTAAATAATTGATATGTTCTTTCAATATCATATTTAAATGCAAAATATAAAAGTACATTGAAGAAAATATTACAGAGTACAATCATTAACATGTGCTTATACATTTCAATGTAATGCAATTGTGTGCAAATATTTTGATATATTTTTTACTTTATACACTGATAATTTAGCTACAACACTATTTCACAATTAAATTACTTTATAATATCAGCAAAGCTGTTAACTTTCCACTAGACCAGTGGTGGTGAACCTTTATGGATCAATGTACCATTTTTTCTAAAGAAGTGTTTAATGAGGTACAGACATGCCATCAAATAATTTTGACATGATTATTGGGAAAATAAAAACTAAATTCTAAGAACACAACTCTTTATTTACTACAAAAAAATACCTTTTGCTCTGTATAGTTGTAATTTTTAGCTATACGTGTAATTCAAATTAAAGTAACATTCGTGTGAGTTCTGTTGTTGCAGATTAGATGACAACTTATATTAGGATTGTAAGATATTACTTTTAGTTTAATGCATGCTCAATTGGAGTCGAATGCCAATTGGTTTTAAGTAATTATTTTTGCTGTGATTCACTTTTTTGACGAGAGGATTTGCGATTCCTTTCAGAATGATTTTTACAGACAGTGTTCTGCATACCACTATTGCAGAGCTTAAAACACACGCTGCTTTGTCACCTTTACTAATAAGGCTATATTTCTAGATTCACCAACCCGTTGGTGTGGTGTGGTAGTTAGCAGAAGGGGGGTTCCAGCTCTGGTGTCTTTCTCGTCACTTGACCATGATTCAAAATTACAAGGTCCGTCGCAAAAAGCCCTTGTGTAGCTAAACAGTGCGATATTAATCACTTTTTTCACTAGATTAATCAAATTTAAAATTCACTGTTACTTACTATCTTGCCCATTTTATTCTTTTTCTGAATTAGCCATGTTAAATAATACTTAAAAATCGTAAATGTAACACAAATAAACTTTGAAATACAGTCGTGTCTATGAAATTGACTATGCTATGCGTACACAAACTTTGAATCATAAGCAATTGCAGCCCATGATATAACTAAGACAAGGCAAAAACAAATGAGTGTGCTCCCCACTGCGACCAATCAATTGCACTTGTTTGTAATACTTCAAACTTAACTTTGTTATTTTGAAATAAAATGCAAACCATTTTTATCGCTGGTGTGCCCAAAATATTGTGTCACATGCCATGAATGGCACGCATACCAATGGTTTGCGATCCCTGCACTAGGCAATGTTAATATGTATATAACTTTTTTAAAGAAAAATGATTCTGATCGCGACTAATATGAAAAAATTTATGACTGTAAAAAAAGTCAAACTTAAAATTGAATGTGATGCAAAAAGTTAAACACTTATAGCAAATGTTTCCAAAGAATCTAGTTTTATAGAAAGAGTATATCTTCATTTAATTTGATTTTTTCCTTATTTTTAGAAGACATTATAAGTAAATAAGAAGCAAACATAACGGACAATAAATAAAATAAGTTTGCTTTAATAAATGCATGTATTCTCTGGATTACAACATTCCAGTATTCTCAGCAGGGAATATTTAACTTTCAAGTTTTTTTTTGTACATATTTCCATAAAGATTTTAAGAAGTTGGAGGTTATTAAAATGGAATTGCTTTAAATTCGAGAAATTTAACTGATTTTGTCCATAAACTAAATTTCAATTGTGTTAAACAAAAATTTTAAAAATTCATTTAGACTAATAATTTCAAATCCTTCATTTTTAAATCCAATTAAGTGCTCTATTTAACAATGAAGCATTTTATTTTAAATTATGCCCACCATTGTTCTTTCGGACATAAGGTGTCTTGCAGTCCAATATAAAGCAGATGTTGTGCTTGCATGAGGGAGAACTCCATGTTTGCCACAATTACGTGGCAGGAGAATTGCACAGTAAATAAAACCTGAATAATGACTATTTATGCCCTCAGAAATTGTTTATTAACCGATAATAATTCAACAATCCAATTCATAACAATAATTTAGACTTAAATAAGTTAAAACATCTGACACACAGATTAAAACGTAGACTCTTGAACATACAATACATATCCACTAGCAAAAAGTAGGAGAGGGCATCAACGTAACATAAATTAGATCGAGAGAGATTGGTCATCGGAGCAAATTAGATTGTGGGAGAGTCGAAGTAAAAACATTTCATTTAAATATCTACTGTACCGGAAGTCACCGCCTCCTCGACGACTTCCGATCACTTGATGAAATGTCACAGATAACACGTGACCGCCACTCAAATTAGAATGATCGCTAACCGACCTTTCAGCTAAAAGGGGATGAGATAATTTTACCTTTTGGTTAACACTCCACAGGTATCTTGCGAGAAAACATGAAGTAGAGCAGGGCTCCCCAGTCATTGGCACAGATTTACAGATTGGTGAATCAGCCAGGTCATTCTTAAATAGATGGGCCTGCAGGTAATCATGTCCGGTGAAACATGCCACTCCCTCTATCGTAGGTAGAGCAAAAAGTTGAGCACGTCTTTGGCCATCGAGCAGACAAGACCAAGATTTGCCAACAACCAGCTCTGTAAGAGTGGAAATGCTTTTCTGTCGAAATTTGTCCCCGAGAAGTTGCTTGGCCTTTTGAAGAGGCATCAGAAAAAAAAGCAAGGTGGATACAGCGTTGAAACCTCTGGCCAACTTGTCGGCTTGTTTGTTTCCATGACTGCTGCAATGGAATGGGATCCATTGAAGGACGATCTCTCTTCTGGAGCTAAGAATTGAGTCAATTAGTTGTTTGCACTTGAACTCAAGTTTTGATGGGAATAGATTGCAGCCAGATACATCTGTGAGAATCTATGAATATTACAATATTTTCGCCAGGAGTAGCACTACTAGCTCTAAAAGCCATAAATATTGCAAAAATCTCACCGTCAAAATTGTTTGACCAGACTCTGAGAGGTTCTTTAAGATTAAAAGAGTTGGAGAAAGCACTAGCTCCAGTCCTACCAAAGGAAGCTGTGGCAGAGCCATCAGTAATTTCATGAAACTAGTCTTGATCTGGATACCTTTTCATGGATAGTAGCCAGAGCTGAAGACCTTAACTCAGCCAGGAGGTAATTATGCTTACGAACAGGCAGTACCAAATCCAGTTTAGCAGAAGCATATCTCAAATGACCAGGGAAGGTAGTCTATTTAAAGATGGGAAGTCTATTATCGGAAACACCAAAAACATTTGCAAGTCTCTGGAACTCAAACAAAAAAGTATGTTGAGCTTTAAGTCTTGTTTGGGAAGGAATATATTCAGGCCAGAAATGCTCCTTTCTCAATAATCACTCACCAAGAGAAAGGGATTGACGAAAGAGAGAAAATTGACGTCTTTCAGATGGACCAGAAATTTCAGTCTTCAGTTGCATAGTAGCGATAAGGGTTGAGGTGGCTGCACTAAGCTAAGTGCTTTATTTTGAACAATATGAATCATTATAATATGTTATTTTCTTTTGGTATTAAGTGCTTTATCACCAAGTATTTTAATTTAATTATGTATTTCTTAAAAAGATTGCTTTGGTTCACAACGATCGCGATTTTTAAAAAACACAATATTAGTTTGAATAGTTTCTTTCATTTTTGCTTTTTTTGAAATTTCCAAACGGAAATAAAAAGTTTTAGCATTTAAGTGACAGTTTCAATTAAAAGCAACGTAAAAAATAAACTAATATACAAAATAATGTTTTCAAATGAAGCAGTGTGGGGGGGGGGGGTATTCGGTTTGGGAATAAGAAACAGTCGAAAATCTTATCAAAGTTGAAAGATTTAGATGAAAAAGGTTGGGAAAAATGTTAATGAATCAGTAGAATCTAGAAAATAAACTGACTTGAAACTCAAACTTGGAACTATGTTTATGCCATCTGATTGACACATTTCATTAAAGATTAGAATAGTTTTGTTCAAAACTACAATTTCATGTTAAAAACAGAAATTTACTTGTTATAAAGATCCAAATAGAATTTTTTTAATGATTAAGTAATCCATGTTTTATCATTTGGGCCCAAGTGGTTTTACTCATACAAGTCACAAACAGAGTATGAATAGCACAATTATTCTTAACTATTTAGTATCTAGTGTCGATCCTTTCTGAAACAGGTAGCGATTTAAATCATAATCAACTCTCAAAATCGGACGAAATTTAAATTTCAAATTATTATAGCTGTCAAAATTTAATGTCATGAAAACACTGGATAACTTACAGCGAAATGAGATATTTTTATCATAACCAAATTTCACTGATATTCTCAAATCAAAACATTAATATGAACTCATGGTAGCATTTTCCTAGAAAACTGATCACAAGGATATTATAATATTGATGCTGCGCTATATACCATTTACTTTACAAGAGTACCTTACCTCTTAATTCAAAAGAAATTCAGGGATTTGGATATTCTGCCACCCAATTTTATTCATCAAAAAGGTGCTCTTAAATTATAGGAGAAACAAAACATCTAAATCCTCTACATCAGAGGTTCCCAAACTTTTTGTCTCGCAGACTCCTTTGCCATGTTTTTCGGGTTTGGGGTAGACCCCCTACTTACCTAATAATGAAATTTTGAAAATTAATCAACTTAAAATATCTTTTTGACAGATGGTATAGAGCTAGACTTACTTTAAAAGATTTAAATTTCTAACTATAGTGTTTAAAACTTAAGACACACACATGTTAATTAAACTAAAATTTAATACATAAAATAACAGTTATATAAAGTAACTGAGCAACAAACAAATGCTTTTAATGGGAGAGATGAATCTGGTGCATCATCCATTCTGGTGTTTCTAAAATTGCTGATATCCGTTTCTAAATTTTTCTTTACGATCTTCTTAGTGCCTTTTCTGATCAGTTCCTCTTGTAATATAGCAATTGTTTTTTCTGTCGACTATATTAATTAATTGCCTACTGTGGTATTACCATATATATAGTCAAAACATTCGTAAACCTAGTTTTAAAGTCTGAATAAAGGACATTTAAATGTTGAACTCAGGTTTTAAAACGTCATTTTCCTGGCAGATTGTCTGACAAATTGAGACACTAGAAAAATTCGGGACGTCCAATATTATACTCTCCTTAGCTTAATTATGACAAGAAACGCCAAAATGATGATCCTTGTAACTGCAGATTAACTTCATTAAATTTAGTAAATAAATCTGTTAAAAAATAGGTAAATCTGGTATCCACTTGATTAAATTTTCTTTTAAAATTAAAGTCATGATCTGGTTTAGTGAGAGTCACTATCGTAGACCCCCCCCCCCCCCAATTATTTTTTCGCTGACGTAGACCCCCTGCCTGTTGTCATAGACCACTTTGGGAATCACTGCTTAACATGGAAAGACTCCAATAATCAAAAAAGTTTTGTGCATGCGTCCTGAGGAGATATGTGTATATGTAAGCTATCTGTAATCTTACAGAAAGTTGCAAAAAAAGGTAAATCTAGTTAAAAGTTATTTATTTTTAAAATCTTATACTAGAGCAGGGGTGGCCAACCTTTTTTGGAAGAGTGCCACTTCCAGAAAAAAATAATTAAGCCACTTCCATATTTTCGAGCCGACTGGGTGGCGTAGTTGGTTTGTCGCTGGCCTTCTACACCCAAGTTTATGGGTTCGACCCCGGCCCAAGTCGGTGGATTTTCATGATGCAGAAAATCGTCAGCGGTCATGTCGTATGATTATGTGGCATATAAGAAATCCCTTGAAGTGCCCGTTTGTCTTGGGTGCTCTCGGCAAAATTAAATTCCTAAGTTCAATTTCGCATCGTCAGAGCTCAGGTGCCTCCATCTGGGGAGGGAAACTGGGCGTCAAAATTACTGGCGGCAATTGGTGTCGCCTGTACGGTGCAGCACTAAAAAGTGATACCAGCTCCTGGGGAATGAAGTAGGTCTGCAAAGGTAAAAAATACCGATACGTGGCCCCATCGGGAAAAAAACAAATTTCCAACTTTTCGAATAAATGAAAAAGTGAAAAAATATTACTTATAGGCTTATATTTTTTAAAAAATATATATACACTCTCTCAAATTCCAAAATTTCGCTAAGGAAAAAAGCTTTGGAAAACCAACTCGCATAACAACTCAAGTGCATTTTCTACATGATAAATTTCAATTGAATCTCAATTACGTATATTTAAAATAAATTTTGAGATATTTTTTGTCTAAAGCACTTGCATAAATACTAAATTAAAGGTGTTATTTATTATTATGTTTTTCAAATTTAAAATTTTTTTTTATCAAGTCTTCGCGTGCCGCCGGTTGGCCATCCATGTACTAGAGTAAACATAACATTAAATTTGTAAATATAACATTAATCTGCTCCAGTGTGGACAAATAAACAGAAATTGTAGTTTAAGTGAAAAAGAAAAAATATGTGCACACTACTACTGCTATTTTTAATAATAGTGTCACATATTGATACGCTCTCTCTCTTCTGAGTGGCCGAACGGTTAGAGCACTGCTCTACCATGCAGGTGGCTCGGGTTCGAGCCTCTAAGATACTTGTTTGTTAAATTTAATTATGACTTTCGTTATTTATTATTATGGACATTTGCAAATTATGTAAATTGAATTTATGTTAATCTTTCCCCTGGTGGTTATTCTAGAACTCTCGACCAGGTTTATAAAAATACTGCAGCTGGATAGGTCTTCAGTTGTGGTGCTGTCCGTGTAAAACACTACCAAAAAATAAATCTTGTATTTGATAACATCACCTTTTGTTCCTTTCTATGTGACATTTTGGTGGAGGCGAGGGGTAACGATAGCCATCGGCAATGGATATCAGAACAAGTCGAATGCTCCAAGGGCTACCTCCAGAATTCGGGTTGCTACATTGCAGAGTCCGAACTCTAAAAAGAATGCCGGAAGGTGAAACGCGCGGACGACAAGGCAACATCATCAGTCCCATTGATGTATGTTACGTATCAGCTGCCACGAGAGCCTTGTTCTTTCTCTGGCTTGAATACTGAAGACGCTGAAAAATGGAAAAATGATTACGAGAGGATTGCTAACTATAACAATTGGGATGAAACAGTACGTCTTGCAAATGTCGTGTTCTAAGTGGAACTGCAAGGTTGTGGTTTGACAACAATGAACATCGATTGAAAAGTTGGACAGACTTTGAGAGACTTTTTGAGCAGACTTTCGGAAGGCCTGAGGACGTAAAAAGTTTTGCAGAAGGATTATTAACCTTTAGAGCATAGGTTCCCAAACTTTTAGCCTCATAGACCCCTTGAAAGGTTTTTCAGTTTGGGGTAGACCCCTACATACCTAATATGAAATTTGTGCAAATTTATCAACTTAAATATGTTTTTGACAGTAGGTATAGAATTATTAAATATTTAGAGTTAAAAGATTAACATTTTTAACTGTAGTGAAGTATAGAAGAGTTTAAAACTTAAGAAAATACATGTTAGTTATAATTTAATTAGTTAGTTAATTAAATTAAAGTTTAATTAATGCATAAAATAACTGAGCAACAAACAAATGCTTTTAGAGGGAGTGATGAATCTGGGGATGCAATAATAAATTTTCAACATTTGGCATCAATCTTATCGGGTTTTAATACTAAATATATTTCCTCGGTTAATAGTGTCCAGTATTTTCTTCTTTCTTTTTTGTTTTGGAAATTGACAAACGCACTGAAATTCCTTCTCAATCGGAAAAACAATTAAAAACTTTCTCAAGATATTCCATAATATGGAATAAATAACAGGTATATATATTTAAAGCTAAAATTGTTGACATCGTTTGTAAACTTTACTTTAAGATCTTTGTTAGTGCATATTCCTAGAGCTTAATTCTTATAATCTGACATTTTTTTCAAAGTGACCATATAAATTCATTGTCTACTGTGGTACTACGATAGTCAAAACATTCTCAAACCTAGTTTTAAAATCTAAAAAAAAAGGCATTTAAATGTTCCCGACGTTCAACATTATGCTCCTTTATCTTAATTCGGGCAAGAAATGCTGAAATGGAATTTGCTTTAATAAAATTTATGCTGTCGCCTTGTAACTGCTATTAAACCTCATTAAATTTAGTAAATAAATCTGTTAAATAGGTAAGTCTAATTTCGACTTGATTAAATTTCAATTTAATATTAGTCACGATCTGGTTTGATGATAGCCACTATCGTAGACCCCCATTTACATCTTATGGACCCCCAAATTATTTTTTGGCTGTCGTGTTCTTAATATAGAATAAAATGATTAACGAGAAAATTAATGCCATTGGGGTAAGAGCACGGAGTGCCTTGTACTACATTTTTACACTAAGCATTTCGGAATAGAACTAGTAAGAAATTATAACAATATAGATCACCCCACGCTTTTACCCCAATAACATTAATTTTCTCCTTATCATTTTATTCTTACATTAAGAATTATTTTTTTAATTTGATTCACTATAAAAGCGTGTCTTTTAGTTTTTTTAAACTATAATTTATTATTTTTACCATAGAAGATAACGCGCTTCCCCCCCTTTTCCCCCCTCTCGTCTACATTAGTGGTATTCAACCCTTTTCCGGGAAAATATTAGACATCATTCTAGCGTATTAATATATAACTTTCATCAGAAAATATTCCAAGTGAGAACTAAAAAAATCAATAAAATGTGGAAATATTAGTCTATGACCTGAAAAGAAATAAATGTCGTAAGCTTTATATTCCTCACAAAGCGAGTGCGCATAGAAAAGCATTCCCTCCTTTCGTGACGTCATATAAAGGCTGTCACTTCCTGATCTCTTCAAGATGGCTTTGGTCTGGGTCGGTGAAGGAAGAGAAAGTTGTTGGGGGAGCGACAATAGCGTGGGTGTACAAGGTACCAACAATTGTATTTGTGGCTGCTATTATTATGTTTGTATCTTTCGTTTTGCTTTAAACACGGTTTAAAAATGTGAGTTTTTTTTATTTTAATTATGTAGATAAGTTTTTTTCTTATATATTTTTTGTTAAGTTATAATAAATATTGTAGACCTTTTTCTTACCTCACCACACCTACACCACTGGGTGGACCGCAATACCTTGAAAAACATTGAAGTAGTCCATACCATAGAAAAGTCTGCCCACCCTTTGTTCTTCATCTTTTTTAAAGTTATCACTTGATGAGTCGTGTGAATAACTAGCTAAATTTATATCTTCTACTTCTTCAACAATCCTTTGATGTAGTTCGGTTACATTTTCAATTGGTTTGAAGAATTTTCGTTTAATTTATAATTTGAGTTACCCTCTTAAGATTGAGTTTTTTAAATAAAGTCATTTTGTTAAAAAAAAAAATGGAAACGTAGCGAGCATTGTACCATTTTCGAATTTTAATTAAAAGGGTTATCTTCTGAAATAACTTGACGAAGTAGTATGCAATATTTTTCTTTTTATGGTGAGTCAAACTTACGTGACATGACTTTCTCAAACTGATTCAAACTACGTTAATTTTAACTAAACCAGAAAAGATTTTTACTGAATTTGCGACTGACGAATCATACGGCTATGTAAGACCATGTCTGTGAAAAATCACTGTAAAATTGTTTAAATTTGTGGTCACAGTACTTAATGATGTGATGGAGGATGTTAATTTTACATATTATTCAAAAATATGTTAGTCATCATGTAACCAAATGGTATAGAACCCCCCCCCCCCCCGGAACTGATATGACTTTCTTTCCTTCTCCCTTTGCCCTCTTGACGTGTCTCAGGATACGTGTTGACGATTCGATTTTTCAAGGGTAACGTCGAAATTTCACTTTCTAAACTGAAGAATTTATTTGTCAAACAGTGTTTATGTGCATTCACGCTTTTAAAAATAGTTAAAACGGCATGGCACAACAAACACACCATTTTATCTAGTGAAGAGAAATCTAACTACCACTCTACGTTAAATGTTCTATTTTCTCCGTTTGATTTTCTTTACTTGCAGTTTGACAAAATGGGTAAAAAAACATTGAAGACTAGCTTAAGAAAGCGTATAAAGTCGACTCTCGCTAATTCAAACCTCTCGCTAATTCGATGTATATGCTCAGCCCCTAGAAAAAAACTCTTTATATTTCGAACTAAAACTATACGTTTTTGCACTCAATATTTCAAAGTAAAATCTGTGACCGGCCAGAATACAACGCGTGATAATTCGAAGTGATCTGTAATGAAACTCTCGATAATTCAAACACTCACACTATCTCGTAGAGTCTTGTAGCAAACAGGTTGGAGCTTACATGTTTTGTGTTATATTGTCTTTGCTTGTCTCCCCTTTAATGATCATTGAAGTTGACTCTGATAATTCTGACAGAAGCTAAAGTGTCATTAAGCTAAACTTTTTCCTTCAAAATCATGTTGATGCGACGTTTTTCAAGCTTCATTTATTCTAGAAAAATCTATTGACTAAGTTAGATTGAATGCCCATAAAACAAAAACTAAAAAAAAAAAAAAATAACAGATTTTTTCGTCAAAGAAAAATTATGCACATTATTTATTCTTTTAACAGTTGTTTTTAATACATAAATGTATTCTTTTAATACATGACTTTCATAACTTCTGTTTAATATTTATACTGTATAATATGTACTTTTAAAAGATACTTTAAAATAATTTTATACATATGTACAATTATTGTTAAATTACATAGTTTCAAATTTAAATGTGTTAGAAAAAAATTTCTCTTCGTGTATTTTGAGAATTTTTTCCTACCCTCTTGACAATTCGAACTCTTGATAATTCGAAGTTTTTCATTGGACCCTTCAACTTTGAATTATCGAGAGTCGACTGTATTTATTAAAAATATAATAAGTAGAGTAATTAGCGTAGAGATTAGGTAACGTATTGTGTTCGGTTGTGTGTGTCCATTTTGAGCTAGGAAATATGCAATGCGTTATGATCATCAGTAACCACTGAAACTAACATTTTTACCATCCTTTTTGTTTAATTCTATACATTTTCAAGTTGTTAAATTGTCGTTATCTAAAAAAAGTGAATATCTATTAAAACTAGATCCAGCTTCTATGAAGGTCGCGCGTTCCTCATCCATGTGTTATACCAATGGTGGCAACCCAAGGACGTCTTAAGGCATGGCCTGCCTCGGCCTCCGGGGGGGGGATGCCAAAATTTTCTGGACATAACCTCCGAAAAATCTAGGAATTTCGAATTATATGCCAACAGTAACAAGACTGCATTATTATGTTATGACCGTCGTCTGTGTCTAAGCCTAGAGAATCGGTTTGTGAGAGTGTGAGTCATATGTACATTTAATTCTTATTTATTTCAGTTTGTTCTAGTATTTGACAACGTAGGCCATATTGTCTATTGAAAAAGGTTCACAGGTCAGGCCTGCTTTTGCATAGGGGTACAGAGCCTCAATAAATCTTAAGATATCACTGGGCAAACCTATGACCCTCGGGTCCGAAAGTGACTAATATAAAATTATACAAAGCCTCCAATCTAGCTGCCTAGATCAGCCCCCTACAACCACTACAGTAACTTATTCTTTAGGGAAGAAGCTATTCCCTACCTTCTCACCTGATACAAAATTCCCTACAACTATTACACCTGCAAAATAATATAATAATGTTTACAAATCTCTAAATGAAATGCAAGACCATCACAACTTTCAAAAGAAAAAAATATAATAATCCAGTGACAATGTCTAATTGATTTTGTATCAAATTGCTGCTCCTGTATATGTTTCATGACGGTCAGTCTTAAATCATAAGTCGGTTGAATCGTAGAAAGGGAATGTGCCATGAAATAGTCGTAGTGTTTAATTGATATTCTTGGCTTAGAGAGTAGAGTGTCTAGAATCACGCAGTATTTTGAACGTGACACTTTTATCTGTGAATGTCAATCAAACTTTAAATGAATTGTTCCCCTCAGTTACTGGTTAGCTTTATGTTGTTGATCTTCATACTTCTTATTAGTGAAAGGATATATGCTTCATTCAGTGACAGTTGCAAACTGCCATATATTGTATGGTTGAATTAGAATACTTTTTATACGGCTTTTCTCCTTTTCAGCTGACAGAACTTATAGTGTTTATTTCTGCCAGCGTAAAAACCTGCATCGTGACCTTCAGATTTTTCTGGGAAGTTCTAAAATCTCCCCTTATTTGATTGCAGTCTAACGTTTTTGCAATTTAACGTAATTCGCTCAACATGCATCCTTTCCCTTGGTTTGCGTGTCCGTAAACTCCTGGTTGAAGACAATATCTCTGATATATCTGTTGTTCCTGCCTCTTGTTTTCCGTGGGCTCCTTGACCTAGTTTAAAAATTGTACGTATTTAAACCTTTACTACGACTTTTTGAAGTCCTACACTGACAGTCATATTTATCAGCAGTTATATCTTTCTTATTGTGCCAGTTACTCTGACTACTTAGCAGCTTTTACTAACGGTTCTTGAGCAAAAAACCACGTGGATTCTGTATGTTATGCATATACTATTAGTTACTTGCTACATTTTTCTTGTTCCCCTTTTGCAGTAGAGCTTACTTCTATTTGAGAGAGATTTCGCTATCTACTACGAAAAAAAAATTTAGGCGTGCCATTTTTCAGATTCACCTCTCTGAAAAATCCTCAGTCAGACAATCCACCCCATCCCCTTGTGCATGATGTCTTACTATTACGGTACAATCTCATCCGAAATGAACGCAGAATACTTTTCTGCTGGATTTCTAATCGCATGTGCATTAAAGGTAACCATGGGTAGATATTGCAGCTAAATGTTCCACTCAGTGGTTCCTCCATTCACTTGTTTCTTTACCGGACTTAGAACACGCTACTAAGCACTTTAGACAAGACTTTTGACAGTCACAATGAACCTGACAGAGACACTAAAGTTAATAAGATTCAAGCAACAATATCTCTTAGGCCCTGCGCAAGTAGGCGAAAGAGTGATGAACGTCTTTGTAAACTGCTAATTGGACACAGCCATTTCACTCATCAGTACCTACCTTTTAACGAAAATGCTCCCGAGTTATCATCTTGTGTTCCATATATCATACGCCATATTTTGCTTGAATATCCGTTATTTCATCACCTTGTATAACTTTTTTCCATTCGTTCACTTGAAACATATCTGACCTGGTGGGGGAACATCTTCACTGGAACTTATTTGCAACACTTTTTATTAATTAAAAATTTAATTTTTGTACGTATCTAAGGTTTCATCATTTACTTTGGTTTTAACAAGCATTTTATTTTGTCGTAGTCTCTCACTACCCCTAGGGTTATTAATTCCCCTTTGCACATTATCTATGTTTGGATATGTCGGATTCATAATTAATGACTACGCAAATAATAAATCACTATTTATATTATTCCTTACGATAGAAATACACAAATATTAATCAAATTTTAAGAACAACAAATTATAGTGGAGTACGAGCAGAATTCAATTATGAACGACGGAATACTAACTGATACCACGAGGGAATAACACATACAATCAAACTACGCATTTAAATCTAATCTATAAAAATCACGGACCTGATATCTCCTTCAGAAGGAAACTTGAATATTTGTAGAACTTATGAAGTGGCTTCAATCCAGGATATCTTCACTTACGTCCGAACCGAATTAATGAATCTTTTTCAATAATCTTCCTTCCGCTAACAAACTTCACTTAGTTAAACTAATCTCCTAGAAATACCTTCTTAATCAATCACGTAGTTTACTCCTCTATCAAAACACGTAGTCATCCTCTTCTCTTCATTTCATTTCTCCCTTTTATATCTCTTTCGAACTCGCTAAACCCGAAACTATCTTATTTGCATAAGTCACACTTTCAGCTCTCAGCGGGGATTGGTTAAAATAAATACAATTTAAAAGTTTATGATAGAAGGTTAGTGAAACACGTAAGCACCCGTCACCCGTCACCCTCCGAGAAAAAAAGCGTGACTTATTGAAGGTCTAAACGACCTGCAAGAACTCGCTTAATTTACCTAACATCTGAAAAACACTGAACTTGCACAAAATTTTAACTACTCTAGAATGCCTGAACTTGTAAAAAGTTAACTCACGAACTTTATAATGTCTGAAAATTCTGAACTTGTAGAAAGTTTTAACTCTCTACGTTAGAAACTTTAATTAAACTAACACACAGAAATGACTACTCAAAAGGGGTACTCCACTCCAATTTATTGCTCTTTTACATATTTATATTCCCTACAGTGCATCCCATTCGGGCGAAGATCAGGGGAAAACCTTTCAAGGAAAAAACCCTGATCATGCACTTTACTTAAGAGCTAATATAAATAAAATTTTACATTCATATCTTGTCACGACATCAAAGTTTTCATCGCATCACTATGTTCAGGGACTGCTGCCCTGAAAGGAAACCTTGTCAATTTTTCTAAAACATGACATTAAATGCACAGAACTTTTATACAACTTCCTTATTGACATAAAATATGGCATACATTATATTATATATATATATATATAGTTTAATAACAAAATAACCCTTATCTGGTTTCATTTTCAAAAATTCCCAATCAATCGCGCTGCGCTGTTAATGTTTTTTGTTAGTATTCCTAATTACGCCGCGCCCAGAAACCAGACACTACTTATACATCTTAATAATTACACACAAAATATATACATTTTACATAGAATATATTACAACAAACAATACAAGTAATCTCACATATAAAGCCACGTCTTTAATGTGTAGCAAAACAATTGCAATTCAACAAATGTTTTTCCACAATTTGGAAAAAAAAAATTAAATACAAAAGTCTTTTCAACCGATATGAAAATGCACACAACTCAGTGACACTTTTGTACGTTAACTTTACAAAAAAAAATTAGACTAGCCCACATGGAAAATACTCCGAACTGTCTGTCAGAGGAAAAATAAACAAATTAGAATTATACAACCTGACTAGTCTTTAGATCCAATCTGCATAGGCTTTGTCTCCCACCATGGCTTCTGTGCTGGATGACCTTGTCCTCGAGTTGTCCACTCTGCACTCCAACCTTCTGGGTCTCCTCTTCCATCGAGTCCGTTGAAGTTGATATGCTCCTGCTGAGGCGTTGTTTTCTTTTGTGAGAATTGGAAATTGGCTGTTGTCCACTCGACATCGGCTCCGAAGATTGTATGGACAGCTCCTTTCCTGATGAGGTCTGTTGTACTTGAATCTGTGGGATGGTCCTGGAACTGCTCTTTCAGAACTATTTTCTTCCACCTTTCTATACCGCTTTCTGGAGGGACGAGACGGCATTGACGAGGAAATCTTTCTTTTTTCACGATCTACGTGGGCCTCTGGTCTCTTCTTTTGTACGTTTTCATTCCAAGATTCTGGCCTTCCTTTTTTCTGTCTCTCAGTCCAAAACGGTCTTTTTTTCCTAAAATTATACATGCCACCCCCCGAAGAAACAGCAGATTCCGTCCGTCCACGTTTTTTTCTCACCTCCACTCCATCGCGTCTATTCGCAACTATATCTCTACTACCATTTACATTTCCTGATTTCGATCGTTTACGACAACCCCCATCATTCTCCGATTGCACCAATGACGACTGCGCATCATCTGACCTGACTGATGTCACTGCACCATGATGACTACTAGTGTTACTTTCCGACTCGGCAACAATGTCTTCTCTTTGATGGTAAATTCTCACCTGGTCCACATTAACCGTTATTCTTTTACCAAATTTTAATATTACTAAATTATTATTATTTTTTACACTCAGAACTTTATATGGGCCTTCAAACTTTGGCATAAATTTACCTACTATTTTTTTACATTTTGAACTTAACGGGTGAGTTTGAACTAATACTAGATCATCAACTTTCACATTATTTTCACGCCTCTTTTTATTATAATATTTCGCTCACTTCTCTTGCTGGCGCTTTGTATGAACTCTAGCCTCCTCAAACAACCTTTCTATGTTCCCACAAACTAAATCTGATCCATCAGTTACCATCACGAAATTCTGAAAAGGGGTGATTAAATTTCGACCTAAAAATAATTCCGCCGGTGTTTTACCCGTTGTCTCATGTACTGCTGTCCTAATCGCATAACCGAACTCTTGCAGAAATTGATCCCAGTTAGTGTGATTATCCGCGACAAAACTCGAAATCATTTTTAAAAGAGTGCGATTAACTCTTTCTGTTTGATTAGCTTGTGGACGATATACCACAGTTTTAACGTGTTTTATGTGCAATCTGCAACATACTTGCTCAAAAACTTCGGATATCATTTGGGGGGATTATCGGTAATTAACTTTGCAGGAGCTCCATAACGCGCAATATAATTCTCAAAAAATGCATTGGCGATTGCTTTAGCCGAAGCTTTACTTAAGGGAACTATTTCAACCCATTTAGAAAAATTATCTGTAATTACTAAAATAAATCTATAGCGTTCTGGACTAGTTGCAGGGTATGGGCCTAACAAATCTAAAGACACGATTTCATTCGGAAAATTCGTTACTATCGGAATTAATTGACCAGCTGGTAATCCGTTTTTATAATTAATTTTTTGGCATTGGTCGCAGGTTGCTACATATTTATAAATGTATTTCCTCATGTACGGGAAATAACACGCGTCCTTTAATTTTAAGTAGGTTTTCTTTTTGCCTAAATGACCTGCCATAGGCGAGTCATGAAATTCTCGCATAACATCTTTACGTAATGTTTTAGGTATAAATACCCTTAATTCACCTAGTGTGGTTGTATATTTTGCATAATATAGCAAACCGTCAACGATTTTAAAGTCATTGGACCAATTTCTGCAGATCGATTCATTAACAGAACTATCGTCCGGATTTTCCAAAAACCTCATTATGTGACCTAGCTCCGGGTCATTTCTCTGTTCCTCTCTCAACTGTTCTCTAGACGATAATACTAACGATCTAATCACCGCACAAGACACCTTTGGTTCTTCATTACTTTCTAACGGGTTTCTAACAACATATCAGCCACTAAATTTTGCGCACCTGGGCGATGTTCCCATTCTACATTAAAATTTGCCAACTTAAGCGTCCACCTTATCATTCTAGACGACAAATTCTTTCCGTTCGTTAATTTGGTAAGTGCAGCATGGTCTGTTATCACTTTAACCGGCAAGGATCCGAAATACGTGCGATATTTATTTAATGCCCATATGACAGCTAAACATTCACGTTCCGTCACACTATAATTCCTTTCTGCTCGGTTTAAAGTTCTCGATGCAAACGC
Organism: Trichonephila clavata; assembly: GCA_019973975.1. Lineage (NCBI taxonomy): Eukaryota > Metazoa > Arthropoda > Arachnida > Araneae > Nephilidae > Trichonephila > Trichonephila clavata. Next base: position 111,139 of record BMAO01025802.1, on the reverse strand, counting down.
TATAGGCCTATTATTCTGTGTCAATACTGCTCCTACCCCCACGGAGCTCGCATCCGTATAGAGTTCAAAAGGCTTGGAAAAATCTGGTAATTGTAACACTGGAGCTTCTGTCAGTGCTTTCTTAATACGATCAAAGGCTTCCTGCGCTGATTCCGACCAATGGAACTTAGCGTTTTTTCGTTTTAAATTATATAAGGGTTCACACATGTCTGCGTAGTTTTTAATAAACTTTTGATACCAACCCGTCATTCCTAAAAATTTTGCTATTTGTTTTGAAGTTTTCGGAGGCTTCATTTCAATAATTGCTTTTACCTTTTCCTCATCTGTTTTAACTCCATCTTTATTAATAACTAAACCCAAATAACGTAATTGTTCCCTCGCGAAATGACATTTCTCGCGATTCAACTTCAAACCAGCCTCCTGCAATAATCTGAATACTTCCCGTAAGTGTTCTACATGGCTTTCAAAAGATGGAGACGAGATGATAACGTCATCCATATAACAGTGCGCAAAACGCCCGAGGACTGGCCTGAGGATCATCTCTATGGCCCTTTGAAAATTTGGAGCTGCCCCCGAAAGGCCAAATGGCATGCGAGTAAATGCAAAAGTACCATTTTTTGTAACAAACGCCGTCTTATGCACATCCTTGGGGTCTACTGCCATCTGAAAGTATCCGCTGCGCAAATAAAGTGATGTCATAATTTCGGTGTGCGGAATATTGGTGATCAAATCATCAATTATTGGTAGCGGATATCGCGGATATCTCGTGACCGCATTTAACTTCCTATAATCTATTGCAAACCTATAAGCTTCTGGGTCATCTAACGGCAACCCGTTTTTCTTCCGACATAAAACAACCGGAGACGCGTAGGGCGATGTTGTTGGAACTATTGTTCCATCACCCAACATCTTCTGAACATGGTAGTCGATTATACCCTGTTTGACCCTGTCATAGCGATAAGGTCTCGAAAAAACAGGAGGACTATCACCCGTGTCAATTTCATGACAAAATACATGTGTCAGACCAGGCTTAAGCGAAAACAACCCATGAAATTCTTTAAACAAAATCTGCAATTCCTGCTTTTGTTTCGAATTTAACTTAGTGTTAGATAAATCTATTTGAACCGGTTCGTCCGAAATTGCCACTTTTCCGTTTGCGAATCCGGAATGATTAACGATTTAGACAGGAAATCAAAACTAATCTTCGCATGTGACATGAAATCAATACCTAGGATGCATGGATATTGCATCTCAGCAATCACATGAAATTTCCATAACTTCGAAAATTCTCTTATTTTAATTCTCAACTCAACTGTGCCTAAATTTCTGCACTGTGACCCTTGAGCTGTAACTACTTCAGCTAACGATTTTTTAATAGGACAGAAAGAAAAATATGACCGGTACGTTTTTTCTGAAATAAACGACTTTTCCGCACCTGTATCCCAGAGCGCTTTTAGAAATGTATCATGCAAAAGAATCGGCACATACGGAAATTCAACCGATGATAATCGCAATGAATTAGGTCTAATTCTATTAGGAGGATTTGACTCAATACGATCTCTTTGAGAGTTTAAATTGGCATTTCTTTGCCTTTCGCTGTTGCAATCAACACGCCTCCAATTCTGCTTTGCTGAATCATCATTAGGACCCTTCCTAACCACCATCCTACGGTTCTGATACCGGTCTGTTCTCTGATTTGGCTGATTGTATCGATTTCCACCCTCGAATCCTTGATTTTGATAATTACGACGAGAAAAATTATTCGCACCCCTGCCTAGTCCTCTTTGATCATTTTGACTATTTCCGACCCCAGTATCTCTCCAATTTCTATTATTCCTTCTTTCCTCAGGATTCCTACTCACATCCCAACTTCGTCTAGCAAAATTATTACTCGAACCCTGGTTTTCTCTGCAGCTATGACGTTCCTCATACCGATCTACCAACTCTATTAATTGAGTTTTCGTTGTGGGGTTTCGAACTTCTAAATAATCCATTATTTGGGGTTCTAGTCGCATTACTATGTGATCAATCAATTTTAACTCATCATAATTCAAATTTAGAGTTTTATGAATTTTTAACAGCTGAAAAATAAAGTCTGACGGAGCTTGACCTCTCCGTTGTTTTGATGAAAAAAACTGAGCTTCTAGCTCTGATTTATTCCGTATTACCGGAAAACTATCTGATAATTTCTTTTTAAGTGTTGCAAATGCAGTCGCTTCTTCATTTACACACTCGAAGCCGATCACCTCAAACCAGTCTAACGCTCTCCCAATTAAATGACCTTTTAAATATGCACACGATAGATTCGCCGGTATTTCATAGTAGGCTATATTGTCGTCGATGTTAGAAATAAACTCAGACACATTTTCTTTACCCGAAAAAAATAACTCCGGCAAAACTCTAAATCCTGCACCTGCTCTTAATTCCGGTATTTCGTTTGGGCGCCAGTGTCGTAGTCTCTCACTACCCCTAGGGTTATTAATTCCCCTTTGCACATTATCTACATTTGTATATGTCGGATTCATAATTAATGACTACGCAAATAATAAATCACTATTTATTATTCCTTACGATAGAAATACACAAACATTAATCAAATTTTAAGAACAACAAATTATAGTGGAGTACGATCAGAATTCAATTATGAACGACGGAATACTAACTGATACCACGAGGGAATAACACATACAATCAAACTACGCATTTAAATCTAATCTATAAAAATCACAGACCTGATATCTCCTTCAGAAGGAAACTTGAATATTTGTAGAACTTATGAAGTGGCTTCAATCCAGGATATCTTCACTTACGTCCGAACCGAATTAATGAATCTTTTTCAATAATCTTCCTTCCGCTAACAAACTTCACTTAGTTAAACTAACTCCTAGAATCACCTTCTTAATCAATCACGTAGTTTACTCCTCTATCAAAACACGTAGTCATCCTCTATCTCTTCATTTCATTTCTCCCTTTTATATCTCTTTCGAACTCGCTAAACCCGAAACTATCTTATTTGCATAAGTCACACTTTCAGCTCTCAGCGGGGATTGGTTAAAATAATTACAATTTAAAAGTTTATGAGAGAAGGTTAGTGAAACGCGTAAGCACCCGTCACAACCCCCTCCGAGAAAAAAAGCGTGACTTATTGAAGGTCTAAACGACCTGCAAGAACTCGCTTAATTTACCTAACATCTGAAAAACACTGAACCTGCACAAAATTTTAACTACTCTAGAATGCCTGAACTTGTAAAAAGTTAACTCACGAACTTTATAATGCCTGAAAATTCTGAACTTGTAGAAAGTTTTAACTCTCTAAGTTAGAAACTTTAATTAAACTAACACACAGAAATGACTACTCAAAAGGGGTACTCCACTCCAATTTATTGCTCTTTTACATATTTATATTCCCTACAGTGCATCCCATTCGGGCGAAGATCAGGGGAAAACCTTTCAAGGAAAAAACCCTGATCATGCACTTTACTTAAGTGCTAATATAAATAAAATTTTACATTCATATTTTCTCACGACATCAAAGTTTTCATCGCATCACTATGTTCAGGGACTGCTGCCCTGAAAGGAAACCTTGTCAATTTTTCTAAAACATGACATTAAATGCACAGAACTTTTATACAACTTCCTTATTGACATAAAATATGGCATACATTATATTATATATATATATAGTTTCATAACAAAATAACCTTTATCTGGTTTCATTTTCAAAAAATTCCCAATCAATCGCGCTGCGCTGTTAATGTTTTTTGTTAGTATTCCTAATTACGCCGCTCCCAGAAACCAGACACTACTTATACATCTTAATAATTACAACAAACAATACAAGTAATCTCACATATAAAGCCTCGTCTTTAATGTGTAGCAAAACAATTGCAATTCAACAAATGTTTTTCCACAATTTGGAAAAAAAATTATATACAAAAGTCTTTTCAACCGATATGAAAATGCACACAACTCAGTGACACTTTTGTACGTTAATTTTACAAAAAAAATTAGACTAGCCCACATAGAAAATACTCCGAACTGTCTGTCAGAGGAAAAATAAACAAATTAGAATTATACAACCTGACTAGTCTTTAGATCCAATCTGCATAGGCTTTGTCTCCCACCATGGCTTCTGTGCTGGATGACCTTGTCCTAGGGTTGTCCACTCTGCACTCCAACCTTCTGGGTCTCCTCTTCCATCGAGTCCGTTGAAGTTGATATGCTCCTGCTGAGGCGTTGTTTTCTTTTGTGAGAACTGGAACTTGGCTGTTGTCCACTCGACGTCGGCTCCGAAGATTGTATGGACAGCTCCTTTCCTGATGAGGTCTGTTGTACTTGAATCTGTGGGATGGTCCTGGAACTGCTCTTTCAGAACTATTTTCTTCCACCTTTCTATACCGCTTTCTGGAGGGACGAGACGGCATTGACGAGGAAATCTTTCTTTTTTCGCGATCTACGTGGGCCTCTGGTCTCTTCTTTTGTACGTTTTCATTCCAAGATTCTGGCCTTCCTCTTTTCTGTCTCTCAGTCCAAAACGGTCTTTTTTTCCTAAAATTATACATGCCACCCCCCGAAGAAACAGCAGATTCCGTCCGTCCACGTTTTTTTCTCACCTCCACTCCATCGCGTCTATTCGCAACTATATCTCTACTACCATTTACATTTCCTGATTTCGATCGTTTACGACAACCCCCATCATTCTCCGATTGCACCAATGACGACTGCGCATCATCTGACCTGACTGATGTCACTGCACCATGATGACTACTAGTGTTACTTTCCGACTCGGCAACAATGTCTTCTCTTTGATGGTAAATTCTCACCTGGTCCACATTAACCGTTATTCTTTTACCAAATTTTAATATTACTAAATTATTATTATTTTTTACACTCAGAACTTTATATGGGCCTTCAAACTTTGGCATAAATTTACCTACTATTTTTTTACATTTTGAACTTAACGGGTGAGTTTGAACTAATACTAGATCATCAACTTTCACATTATTTTCACGCCTCTTTTTATTATAATATTTCGCTCACTTCTCTTGCTGGCGCTTTGTATGAACTCTAGCCTCCTCAAACAACCTTTCTATGTTCCCACAAACTAAATCTGATCCATCAGTTACCATCACGAAATTCTGAAAAGGGGTGATTAAATTTCGACCTAAAAATAATTCCGCCGGTGTTTTACCCGTTGTCTCATGTACTGCTGTCCTAATCGCATAACCGAACTCTTGCAGAAATTGATCCCAGTTAGTGTGATTATCCGCGACAAAACTCGAAATCATTTTTAAAAGAGTGCGATTAACTCTTTCTGTTTGATTAGCTTGTGGACGATATACCACAGTTTTAACGTGTTTTATGTGCAATCTGCGACATACTTGCTCAAAAACTTCGGATATCATTTGGGGGATTATCGGTAATTAACTTTGCAGGAGCTCCATAACGCGCAATATAATTCTCAAAAAATGCATTGGCGATTGCTTTAGCCGAAGCTTTACTTAAGGGAACTATTTCAACCCATTTAGAAAAATTATCTGTAATTACTAAAATAAATCTATAGCGTTCTGGACTAGTTGCAGGGTATGGGCCTAACAAATCTAAAGACACGATTTCATTCGGAAAATTCGTTATTATCGGAATTAATTGACCAGCTGGTAATCCGTTTTTATAATTAATTTTTTGGCATTGGTCGCAGGTTGCTACATATTTATAAATGTATTTCCTCATGTACGGGAAATAACACGCGTCCTTTAATTTTAAGTAGGTTTCTTTTTGCCTAAATGACCTGCCATAGGCGAGTCATGAAATTCTCGCATAACATCTTTACGTAATGTTTTAGGTATAAATACCCTTAATTCACCTAGTGTGGTTGTATATTTTGCATAATATAGCAAACCGTCAACGATTTTAAAGTCATTGGACCAATTTCTGCAGATCGATTCATTAACAGAACTATCGTCCGGATTTTCCAAAACCTCATTATGTGCCTAGCTCCGGGTCATTTCTCTGTTCCTCTCTCAACTGTTCTCTAGACGATAATACTAACGATCTAATCACCGCACAAGACACCTTTGGTTCTTCATTACTTTCTAACGGGTTTCTACACAACATATCAGCCACTAAATTTTGCGTACCTGGGCGATGTTCCCATTCTACATTAAAATTTGCCAACTTAAGCGTCCACCTTATCATTCTAGATGACAAATTCTTTCCGTTCGTTAATTTGGTAAGTGCAGCATGGTCTGTTATCACTTTAACCGGCAAGGATCCGAAATTCGTGCGATATTTATTTAATGCCCATATGACAGCTAAACATTCACGTTCCGTCACACTATAATTCATTTCTGCTCGGTTTAAAGTTCTCGATGCAAACGCTATAGGCCTATTATTCTGTGTCAATACTGCTCCTACCCCCACGGAGCTCGCATCCGTATAGAGTTCAAAAGGCTTGGAAAAATCTGGTAATTGTAACACTGGAGCTTCTGTCAGTGCTTTCTTAATACGATCAAAGGCTTCCTGCGCTGATTCCGACCAACGGAACTTAGAGTTTTTTCGTTTTAAATTATATAAGGGTTCACACATGTCTGCGTAGTTTTTAATAAACTTTTGATACCAACCCGTCATTCCTAAAAAATTTGCTATTTGTTTTGCCGTTTTCGGAGGCTTCATTTCAATAATTTCTTTTACCTTTTCCTCATCTGTTTTAACTCCTTTATTAATAACTAAACCCAAATAACGTAATTGTTCCCTCGCGAAATGACATTTCTCACGATTCAACGTCAAACCAGCCTCCTGCAATAATCTGAATACTTCCCGTAAGTGTTCTACATGGCTTTCAAAAGATGGAGACGAGATGATAACGTCATCCATATAACAGTGGGCAAAACGCCCGAGGACTGGCCTGAGGATCATCTCTATGGCCCTTTGAAAATTTGGAGCTGCCCCCGAAAGGCCAAATGGCATGCGAGTAAATGCAAAAGTACCATTTTTTGTAAGAAACGCCGTCTTATGCACATCCTTGGGGTCTACTGCCATCTGAAAGTATCCGCTGCGCAAATCAAGTGATGTCATAATTTCGGTGTGCGGAATATTGGTGATCAAATCATCAATTATTGGTAGCGGATATCTCGTGACCGCATTTAACTTCCTATAATCTATTGCAAACCTATAAGCTTCTGGGTCATCTAACGGCAACCCGTTTTTCTTCCGACATAAAACAACTGGAGACGCGTAGGGCGATGTTGTTGGAACTATTGTTCCATCACCCAACATCTTCTGAACATGGTAGTCGATTATACCCTGTTTGACCCTGTCATAGCGATAAGGTCTCGAAAAAACAGGAGGACTATCCCCCGTGTCAATTTCATGACAAAATACATGTGTCAGACCAGGCTTAAGCGAAAACAACCCATGAAATTCTTTAAACAAAATCTGCAATTCCTGCTTTTGTTTTGAATTTAACTTAGTGTTAGATAAATCTATTTGAACCGGTTCGTCCGAAATTGCCACTTTTTCCATTTGCGAATCCGGAATGATTAACGATTTAGACAGGAAATCAAAACTAATCTTCGCATGTGATATGAAATCAATACCTAGGATGCATGGATATTGCATCTCAGCAATCACATGAAATTTCCATAACTTCGAAAATTCTCTTATTTTAATTCTCAACTCAACTGTGCCTAAATTTCTGCACTGTGACCCTTGAGCTGTAACTACTTCAGCTAACGATTTTTTAATAGGACAGAAAGAAAAATATGACCGGTACGTTTTTTCTGAAATAAACGACTTTTCCGCACCTGTATCCCAGAGCGCTTTTATAAATGTATCATGCAAAAGAATCGGCACATACGGAAGTTCAACTGGTGATAATCGCAATGAATTAATTTTAATTTTAATAGGAGGATTTGACTTAACTAGCGATCGTTTACCTCCCGCAACCCGATCGCTTAGAAGTTTAAATTGGCATTTCTTTGCCTTTCGCTGTTGCAATCAACACGCCTCCAATTATGCTTTGCTGAATCATCATTAGGACCCTTCCTAACCACCATCCTACGGTTCTGATACCGGTCTGTTCTCTGATTTGGCTGATTGTATCGATTTCCACCCTCGAATCCTTGATTTTGATAATTACGACGAGAAAAATTATTCGCACCCCTGCCTAGTCCTCTTTGATCATTTTGACTATTTCCGACCCCAGTATCTCTCCAATTTCTATTATTCCTTCTTTCCTCAGGATTCCTACTCACATCCCAACTTCGTCTAGCAAAATTATTACTGGAACCCTGGTTTTCCCTGCAGCTATGACGTTCCTCATACCGATCTACCAACTCTATCAATTGAGTTTTCGTTGTGGGGTTTCGAATTTCTAAATAATCCATTATTTGGGGTTCTAGTCGCATTACTATGTGATCAATCAATTTTAACTCATCATAATTCAAATTTAGAGTTTTATGAATTTTTAACAGCTGAAAAATAAAGTCTGACGGGGCTTGACCTCTCCGTTGTTTTGATGAAAAAAACTGAGCTTCTAGTTCTGATTTATTCCGTATTACCGGAAAACTATCTGATAATTTCTTTTTAAGTGTTGCAAATGCAGTCGCTTCTTCATTTACATACTCGTAGCCGATCACCTCAAACCAGTCTAACGCTCTCCCAATTAAATGACCTTTTAAATATGCACACGATAGATTCGCCGGTATTTCATAGTAGGCTATATTGTCGTCGATGTTAAAAATAAATTCAGACACATTTTCTTTGCCCGAAAAAAATAACTCCGGCAAAACTCTAAATCCTGCACCTGCTCTTAATTCCGGTATTTCGTTTGGGCGCCAGTGTCGTAGTCTCTCACTACCCCTAGGGTTATTAATTCCCCATTGCACATTATCTATGTTTGGATATGTCGGATTCATAATTAATGACTACGCAAATAATAAATCACTATTTATTATTCCTTACGATAGAAATACACAAATATTAATCAAATTTTAAAAACAACAAATTATAGTGGAGTACGAGCAGAATTCAATTATGAACGACGGAATACTAACTGATACCACGAGGGAATAACACATACAATCAAACTACGCATTTAAATCTAATCTATAAAAATCACAGACCTGATATCTCCTTCAGAAGGAAACTTGAATATTTGTAGAACTTATGAAGTGGCTTCAATCCAGGATATCTTCACTTACGTCCGAACCGAATTAATGAATCTTTTTCAATAATCTTCCTTCCGCTAACAAACTTCACTTAGTTAAACTAACTCCTAGAATCACCTTCTTAATCAATCACGTAGTTTACTCCTCTATCAAAACACGTAGTCATCCTCATCTCTTCATTTCATTTCTCCCTTTTATATCTCTTTCGAACTCGCTAAACCCGAAACTATCTCATTTGCATAAGTCACACTTTCAGCTCTCAGCGGGGATTGGTTAAAATAAATACAATTTAAAAGTTTATGAGAGAAGGTTAGTGAAACGCGTAAGCACCCGTCACAATTTTCTTAAACTTATTTTAATATCATAAGCTAATGTTTGGCGCAGCATGGCCGCAGGTGGCACTTGCTCTAAGAAAATCCAACCAACCAAATGAAACGAAAATCGGTAGATGTGACGCACATGTATTGAAAACGAAATGCTCATAAGATCACAAAAACAATGGTTTATATTTAAAAACTTAAAGCTACAAGACCACAAAAAAATTCAATTAGGTGTTAACCCATATATGGCCATGACGCATGCTATTATTTTATTAGATATTGATTCGAGGACACACCGTCGCGCTGTAAGGGTGTCACGAATGACAACTTAAGGGGCTATCAAAGGAAATGATACCCCTATACTATAATTCCTAATTATTTGGCTGCATATGGGACGATAGTCAGTTTAGTATTTTTATTGCTATTCTGGACTTCTGCAGACATGTCTTCACTCGTCATTGGGGCTTGATTCGAAACGGGACTCATCGTTGAAAACAATGTTTTTCCCAGTTCGTGAGGTCACGTCGAATGGAAAAGCGCCTCGACGGTAAGGGGCCGTCGGCTCAATAGACCCCGTGATTACAGCTCTTGTTTGTTGAGTCTCCTATCGATAATCATTGCAGTCACTGGTGTCCCAGTTACACGTCAAACCTTTGACAAGGACAAATCAAGAGCTGTGTTCTGATTGGACGATCCTTTCTCCTCGTGTTCTCTCATCGCTCTCGGTTGACTGCTATCTTCTCGACACTGTTCGGCTATGCTTCACCAATCTTTCTGAAATGATGACATCTTATGCTGTGCCCGAATATGTATCTAATGCATTGATACAGTCTACGTGGATCGAAGAAGAAACTTTCACATGGAAGTTATGCCTACGCATTTGAATGTCCTCTGTTTTATACACCAACTGGATGTTCCGTCGAAATGTGCTGGAACTCCAGCTAACTAGTTAAGGTCTGCTAAAAGTTATGACTTTGCACATTCTTTAAAAGGTACATCCATATGCAATTTCGTTGCATTGGATAACTTTTTGGTGCTTTGCTTTTTATGTCATAGAGGATATTATACGTAGAAAATATGAAAACAGTAAATAAAATTCCGATTCGTAAAATTATATACAAGCACAAAGTCTTAGAAAAACTACTAATTTCTGTAAAAGAAACTTCTTCAAAAGAAATTTTTAAGAAGTATGATAATCTTACAGAAAGAAGATATAAAGGTGTGCCAAGAGAATATTAAAAAAACTCTAAAACTGCATCTATTAATTTTATTATTATAATTGTTTATACATATATATGAAATTAAAATTATACACACATTTCGTATATCATCTTTTCACACTAATGCCATTAAAAATAATACAAATACTTATTATTATTATCATTTTCAACATTTTAGATTTCAATTTAAAAAGTCTAATTCTTTTATTATTAAATTTGTTTCTAAAGTATCAATCTCTGAAGAAGGTAAAGTTTACTTTCCGTATAGTCTAATATTTTTTATTGTGTCGTCATATGCAGTTGACTTTCAGAGATGGACCATTCTTGAAATCTCATGTACAACTCCATTTATTGCCAAAATATCAAGCGATGTAACTTCCGCAAGACGAGCAACTGTCAAAGAATCGCTGTTTTCCTTTGTAACGGTTACTAATTCCTCGTTGACTGCTGGATAAGAATATGTAAGAAGAAGTTCCAAACTACTGCTGACAACAAACGTCGGCAGAATGTGACGTGACAGTATCTGAAACATTATAAAAGGCAGACTGTTAGAAAAGGTAAAGGAATAATATACAATTCGATTAATAAATTTAGTGTTTCGCTTAAGACACTATCTCTATATAATATTAATGTATAAAATCTCAGCTCGGGACAGTTTTTTAAAAAAGAAAGTGCTTCCTTATTAACATCACACGTTCTGACCAGGATTTATTTTTTAAATTACAGGTTTGAGAATGCAAAGATTTTGCACTTAGGACATTTTTGTCTCTCAAAGAGCCAGAATTATGTTCTAAAGCAGGGGTTGGCAACCTTTTAGGTGTGGCGTGCCAAACCAATCTATCAATAGGATTCAGCATGCCACACAGTATGAAATTTTTTTAACAATTAAATTCCCTCGGTAATGCATGCAGAGTTAGATAATAGAGGTCAATAACATAGAATTACAATTTTATTAAGTGTTAATTTTGCATCTCATATAAAGATATTTATTAACATAAAATAAACAACTTAAAACCTAACTATTTCTTCAATAAAAATTTTAAGAATTAAAATTGTACATATATTTATGCATATTGTGCATATACATTATGTATTTTTAAACATATTTATTAAAATAAGAAACAAACATAAAATATAAGTATTTCTTTTCATAACAGTTAAATAAAAAAGATAAATAACAAGTTTGAATGCGAAACTAATGCTTGCACCGTTCTACTTCTTTATCGCAAAAGCAGGGGTATAATGTGTGACTTTTGATTTGACACGATTCTGAGCCTGTAATTGTTAAACAATTTCTTTGTGGAGGAAAGATGGAGGATTTCTTTATGAGGAAAGATTTTTTTACTTAGATATGTAGAAACAAAAGAGCGAAAAGCAGAGTACATGCAATTTTCTCTCTTCTAACAATTAAATCTTCTCCAGCAATGACATTCAATAATTAACAAAATAGTTGTAAATTTATTTATAGAGTTATCTTTCAGAATTTTATCGTAATTTTAGAAATGTCCATAATTCTGAAGATGTTTGTCAAATAAGTTCCATTACAAATTTGTCAATTTCCATCTTCAAAAATTAACAAATGTATAGTGTAGTGCAGTGTGCCACTGAGAATTGTATTGCGTGCCACATGTGGCACGCGCGCCATAGGTTGCCGATCCCTGTTCTACAGGATATGCATGAAATCAGAAATTTTCTCTTCCGAGAAATATAAAATTTTGATTTACAAAACTCGACTTTTGATATATGACATGAATTTAATTAGTCACATAGGCAATGGTTGGCCTCTTTGACCGGTGTAAATACGGTCACATCAGTGTTCATAACGTTAACCTTGCAGCAATTAATTTTTAGATTATCTAATTAATGAGTGCTTAGATACACAAAAGGAACATCAAGTGTTAGCTGTAGATCAAAAGAACCCGCTAGGTAGAGAGGTTGATGCACGCTATAAATCTGTCGAGGCTCAAAATCCTTACATTAGTGTGGTGTGTTATTTTGGAGAATGGAATCTCAGGGGTTGGGGTTCTCGTCAATTAATCGTGACTCAGAACTACAATTAACGTCCAGAGACGTCTTAAGGCATGGGCCAACTGGGACCAGGTCCAGGTCCTCACCCTCGGTGGGGGCCACGTTTCGTTATCGACTCAGTCTTAATAAGATTATGATCTGGATAATTTTAATGGCCAAATATTATTCCCGTATATATTCTCCGAACTGCATGGTCAATTGGCAAAAGTAGCATGACTACATTATTATGTGGTGACCGTTGTTCTTGTCTAGGTCTATTGGCTTAATACCAAAAGCAATCATTCAACTCTTTAGTCGAAATGCTGCCATCGGTTGAGCCGGTTTGTGCCTAGATTTGTGAAATTGTGAGTTGACGACATTTATTTGTTTTAAATTACCATTTGTATGAGTTTTAACAATGTACATTATATGCTGTCCACTTTTAAAGATTACTTTTAGGGCCTACCTTTGCATAGGGGCCCAGGGCCTCAAAAAGTCTTAAGACGTTCCTGCTAATATCTCTCGTATTGCTTCGAAGAGTGAAGTTGATAAATAAGTTAATAATAAGTTAAGAGTCAAAGATGACTACATCGTAAAATTTGTTATAAGTGAACTATAAAATCCCTAACGCGCGCACATAAAGGGAAAAGTTTTTATTTTAATATTAAACTATATTCTTGTTTAATATTTTCTGGTATTCATAATACAAACATTGGTCCATTTTTATTAATATAATGTAATATGAGTTATTAAATTTCACATGTTAAGCACTGAAAAATTATGTATTTGCTTATTATTTTCTTAGCTTTACGAAGATAAAGTGTATATATATATATATATATATATATATTGTGCAAACAAATGATCTTATATTTGCATTCGAATTATTTGTCTTTTTGAGAAACAAACAAAAATATTTTAAAATAGTTATAGTTAATGATGAAGAAAAAGACAATTTTCTGTCTTCAGTGTCTTCAATTAAAAGACATGGGAAAACTTAGCTAATTTTTATTAAAGGGGAATATATAACATTAATGCAGAGTATATATAATAGTGATATCATATATGAAAATGAAATGAAAGGAGAAATTGAGAATTATTTCTATTCTTTTTGTTTTTTAGTTTTTCCAGGGCTTGCAGCTACAGCATCTGCATTACTTTTCGAATCCACATGTCGCCAACGTTGCGACATGTCAGATCACCAATAAGTCCTAATATATTTTTTATTTTAATTAATGTTATTATTTCTTAATACTTCAATAAAATCTGCTTAATTTTTTGAATATGTAGAAGATGCTCCCAACCCTCCGAATTTATACCATAATGTACAAAATATAATTTATTATTAAATCTTTTTTACCAAAATTCTTTAAAGCATTAAAATTTTGCTCGAGTCTTGGAATATCTATTTTTTAAAGTTGTGTATAGCAGTACTTTTTTGAAATAATAGCTGTTGGTAAAGCTCTGAAGTTATGCCGTTACTACCGACAAATGCAATATTGACTGACAGTGGAAGTGCTATACAATATCTAAAGAATTAGTCAAAAACTTATGATAAACCTGACCAGAATATTATAGTACTTCTCCCTAGATTTTGACCCTAGAAAATCAGTATGGCTGCAGGGGATCTTTTCCCATGTTGGGGTGTACGGTAGCGAGGTTGAGATACTTTTTGTATGAAATGGATGTGATCAGCCGATCATAAACTTTGCAGGTCTAATCTCTTCGGAAATCCCTCCCTCCATAAAAGCAAATTACTCTCCACGAGGTGCCTCCCGCCAGATCGTAACTAGTATGCTGCTAGCCGCCCAGAACTATCTCTTTCGTGCAGTGGCCCCAAGCCCCTCCAATCGGCCTCGGAGAGGTTTAGAAATGAGCAATTGAGACCTATGAAGTTCCGGAATGGTGAAAGGATTTTTCATTCATGTTCCTGTTCCCTCCCTGCCAGCCCTTCTTATCTCCTTGCTTGTTTGGGTGCAGGGACGTCTTAAGGTATGCGGCAACTGGGCCTGGGTCAAGGGCCATGGACACAATGGAGGTTTCGTCTTGTTTTCAGCCTTAATAAGATTATGATTCGAATAATTTCAACGGTCAAATGCTTTTTCCAGCTTTATTTTCCGAAAAACTGGGAATTTTGGACGATTTGGCAACTGGCTACATGTTATCACCGTCGTTTGTGCTTAGGCCTGGGCTTACCACCATACACCATCATTACTAATTCAGTCAAAATAAGCAGTCGGTCAAGCCGGTTTGTACAATGTAAGTCATGCACATTTGTTTCGGGTTATTTTTTCAACGAGTATTTGATAATGTATACTGTGTATAGTCTAATTTTAAGAGTCATGGGTGGGACTTATATTTGCGTACGGGCTCAGAGCCTCAAAAAATCTTAACGACCCTGTTTGGGTGTCCCCTGGAGGTATTTGATGGCTGAGTAGGAGAGGATTTTCGAATTACTTGTGCGACGAGGTCTTTTGGACCTGGTGTAGGAAAGCCTACATCAGGGGAATAAGCAACAACAGTACTATATATCACCATACTTGACCTCAAATGGTGTCCCTTGGTGTATGTTCTTAATTATGGGATATATACTATTCGTATGCTTTATGAAACTCATAAGAGCCTGATATTTAACGTGAAAGACTTACTGAAAAGAAATGTATTATATTCATTATAAAAATTGGTATTAACGATTTAGAGAATATGTGTAAAAATTCCTGGATTTGATAGATTTAGCTTTTAAAAGTTCTAAAATCTTTCACTGGAAAATTAAGGGCCAAAAATTTTTTAGACATGCATTAGTTACTACTATTTGATTAAAAAACTGAATTACTTCTAATAATTATTATTTTTTGAAAATGTATGTGAATATGTGTTTGATGATGAATATATGCTTATATAGTAGTTAAAATGACATTGAATAAATTTATTAAGATGACAATGAGGGCTTGAGCCTATTCAAAAATAATGAACCCATTTAATATTTATCAGATATATATATATAATAATCCATATAATTTTATGGAAAATGTCTGTTTTTCTCAAATGATGTTAATCAATCGATTTAACATTATAAATTCTATCACTAAGCATAGACATTAATTACACTACTTAATTGTTAATCATTTCATTAATTCACATGTGACTTATTTTCCTGCAGTAATTCATTCTCTAAAACTGTAAGATCTATCACTCTCTCTTATATATCACTTTATTTTATTTTTACAGCGTAAGTTCTTTGCAATTTGATTACTTGTATTTATGTTACCTTTTTAAACACTCTTTCTAATTCTAATATATATATATATATATATATTTCACTGTATGTAAAAACATATTTATAAGATTAGTGCTAGATCTCAGCTTACTGCGGCGCCATCTGTGGGGTCACGCGTACATGATTACCTTAAACTATCTGTTGATGCACTACTAAAACTTCAATGCATTTGTTCATTATCTCAAACGAAATGAATGTTTCTTACAAAAGTGGAATTTTTTCAGGCTGAATTTTCAAGATAAAGTAAAGAAGTGTAATTAAATTGTATTCAAAAATCACTGAAATGTATCATTTAATGAAACAAATTCATAATGAGTTTTATTTAAGTAGATCTAATGTTTTCTATATGACAGAAACGTGTTTAGCCAACAAAATTGAGAAAAGTTCCATCAAATGTCGAAACGATGCTGATCCAATTCTTCGATTGTAACAGATTAGTTCTGACAGGACAAACTATTACTAATGAATATTTGTTTGTTATAAAGCATTTGAGGGCCAGAATGCTTTTCCAGGCTAAGCCCGAAATTATATTCTTTATTAAAAAATTAATTGTTTAGAGGAAATTTTTAAAACTACTGTAGGGGGGGGGACAAAAATAAAATGATAGGTTAGAGTTTTCAGCTTTAAATAATAATATTAATAGTTAACACGATGACTTTATTGAGCTTATTATTTAATTAAAAATATTTACTTCTAGTTGTTATTCTTATTAAATAACGCAATTTGTTTTCTTGTATTAATCCAATTCCATTAAAACTAAGAAAAATAAGTTGTTTAAGTGATTTTCAAAACCTATTTTGAATTTCTCGGTAATGTATCGTAATTTTCGTATTCAGTTTATATTTTACATATTTCATTTACCATATCTATAACATGTAATTGTAACAACTATACATTTATTCTCTACCTTTCCTTGACTATTAGCGTCAGCCAGGTGGCGCTACTTGCTCTTTTTGAGGAAAGAGAACTCTTACTCCTTCTTTCTGCCCAGGAACGTCCCCGAGTAATGACGCGTATACGTGGAGTCAGGGAATGTCTTTCCCTCTAAAATTTATTCTGTAATGTCTGTAACAGATGTGTATTTTGTGTCTCCTTGGGTTGTGGAACGTAACGAAGATTAAAATATTTGTTGCTGTACCTATCAAGGCCTTCGATATTTATTGATCGTAATTAATCACAACATGGGAGTATCATATAATTAAAATTATAGAAAAAATGGCTAAGCTATTGTTCATATTACTTTGTGTGCCTTTTAATCATATGAACAATACTGTTAAGTATTTTGAAGCAATGCATTATTACCTGAATTTTGACATCAGCATCATAAATTCATAATGGGATTAGAGTTATTTTCAATGTACACTAAGGAAAATTCCAAAGTTACAAGTATCATTTCATAGAAATGACAATTACCACACATTCATTTTACTTACTTGGGGTATCGTTGAACTTTTGTAGTGTCATAACTTTGTTAGGATTAATAGATCATTTTCAGTCGCTTCCTTCTTTTGAAAGAGAAATGCAAAAGACATGCTTCATCTTGTGATGTCTACGCATTATTAGTTCTTTGAAATTCCATCAGGTGGCACTATTCTCACTTAGTTTGAAGTTTTTCTGAGACATTAGGTGAGACGAAGCATGTATGGTTCCGGTACTTTAGGTTTGAAATAAATTCTTCGTTTTGCAAATGGTCTGTCATTGGTACAATGGCGCAACGTATACCCCCACATCGTGGGGAGCTCGGGATTCCAAGGGGCCCAAAGCTTGGTTGACTGACACCGAGTATGTACCCTTTGTAAGATCTGACTTGGGGCCCAAAACTTGACTTTGCAGTGTCGCCCAAATATTTTCCGTTACACCACTGCATTCGTAAATGTAACAAAGTCTGTATTTTTTCTGGTTATATTTTCCATTAAAAGATACATTTTTTTATGTTCTTTTTTTCATTATCAATATTCAATTTGAGAGTTTATTCAATTTTAATAATAATTGGTTTCGTATTTTATGGATCGTTTTCGATCTGATTGAATTGTTTTGAACAGTACATAAAAGGTTTCTTTCTATAGAACTAAATATTTGAGGGGGGGGGGACTAATGTAAAATGTAAACAATGAACAATGTTGAGGATTTTCTTCAAACAGATCATTTACTGAAGAAGTGTATAATTTAAAAAGTTAAAACGAGCAAAGCTAATACCAGAGTATTTTGTCAAGGTATGTCACGCAGTCAGTAGACAAACGTAGTGATTGCACACAAGGTAATCTTCTCCCAGAAAAAGAGAAATATAGACAGATCAATTGAAATAGAATCTATACTAATAAGAGAAAGTGTTTGTGTGTGTGTGTTTCAGCTGTTCCGGCGAAATTAAGCAATACAGAAGTATGAAACTTGGCATGTAGAAGCTATAGGTTGTTATGCTATTAACCTCGAAGAGTTTTTTTCGAAATTCCCTTTAGATTTTTTAAAATTAAATTTTTATGCGATTTTTGAGTTAAATGGAGATATGACGTCATCAGCCATGCCAAGTCATAACTTTGCAAAAATTAATGTTTCGAGCTGTTTGGGGGGGGGGGGAATTTCAACACATTTTATAGTAAATATACTTATTTATGGCTGTATTTATTCGTTTTTTTAACTCTTAGTGGAGGAATTACAGTTGTTTTTCGAAAAAAATCATCCTAAGAAAATGTTTTTTCTAAATTTTATTTTTCCGATTGGCAACACTAATTTGATAACAGTAGATAACAGTTGGAAGATGCATTGGTTTTCCAGTTAAGCCTATTATGTATTTTTTCAATAACTAAATTAAATTCGTTTAATATACACTTTTGTTTTGCTTATATTTTGAATGATTATTCCGAACCATTTATGGGTTTAGATTTAATTTTGTTGTTTTTTTTCAACTTAAAAATTTCTGATTTCTTTGTAGTCAATTGTAATTCCTGTTTTGGTTTAAGGCAGCGTCACATTTATTATTCTTTTTTTCGTTTTGACCTTTACATGTATTCATTTGATTCTTCTGTATTGTTTCTGGTTTTAGATTAAACTGTGTCATTTATCTTCCAGAATTTCTGATTTTTTTTTGTGGTCGGAGGTTTCATGTTATAATTTTTTTTTACAGTAATTTTAAATTGAATTGGTTTAATATGCATTTTTATGGTTTTCAGTTGTTAATGTTGATTGTTTAGATGTTTGTTTAAATGTTGTGTTTACTATTTTAGGTTAAGTGCCACGTTTATTTTATGAACTACCATTAGAGGTAATTATTTTCAATTGGTTAATGTTGATTAATTTGTTGTTCTAAACAATGACCCAAGTATACGAGCTGTTGAATTTTAGGTATGATACATTCCCTTGCCAAGTTGTGCCAAATGATGGTGATGGCTCCTGTCTCTTCAGTTCAATTTCTTATTTGTTGTGGGCAATCCGGTATTATTGTTCGACGGGCTGGCGAAGCGTATAAAACTGCCATGTTGAACCCTGTGACTTACTGTACTTCTGAGTTACAGACTGTCTGAACTCTGTTCTTTCGGTTTCCAGATTTTTCATTAGGGTCTCTTTGCTGTATTTTGGTGAGAATTTTCAAACTGTGTGTTAAAAACATGAGGTTCAGTGGCAAAAACTTGGAGTGGTGGACACTTTGATGCCTATGTGTTTGTTTCTTCTTATAATGAAGAATCGAAATTTTTGAAAGCAACACTTAAGTCATCAGAAACTCTTAAGCTGGGAAAGAAATTACTATATTAAATCTAAAACCTGAAACAGTATAGAAGAATCAAATGTATACATGTAAAGGTCAAAATGAAAATAGAATAATAAACCTGACACAGCCTTAAATCAAAATAGGTACTACAATATGAATACAATTAACTACATACAAAATAAATCACAAATTTTTAAGCTGAAAAGAAATGACAGAATTAAATCTAACCCCAGAAATGGTTCAGAATAATCATACCAAAAATAAGGTAAAACAATATATATTAAACTAATTTAGTTATTGAAAAAATATATAACAGGTTTAGCTGGAAGACCGATGCATCTTCCTATCAGAATACAGTCTTAACCGTTTGGGTCCTAATCAGTAATAACAAAGATTCTTGCATGTTTTTATATTAAACAAGATATCAATCATTGGCATGGCCAAATAATTTTAGCGTGTTTTTCACATGTTGTATTTTACAATAATGCAACTAATGAACTTTTTACTAACAGAAAGTAGTGTGTACTAAACTTAAAAAAAAAATTTAAATATGATTCGGCTCATCTAAGGCACAAATGCCGAAAACCTGAGGTCAATCGGTTGCTTATTGGCTGAGAAAAAGGTACGACAAAATATGGAACGAAGACAAAATTTGCGTCCTAATAGCGCTTTTTTTACACTGTGAAAAACGCGCTAAAAAAAATTAGTCAGATTTTGGTGGATATAGTGTGATTTGCTTAGCGATAATTTGGCTGTGGTGATGCTAATACGTAAGAATACAAAGGCTAATACAAATTTTTATTTATATATGAGGTTTTCTTTTTGTTAAACTGAAATTAGTGATACTATCAATATACAGTTGTACTTGGGCTATGTATAGCGTGAAAGTAAGTCTTCACCTGATTATCAGTCACCACAGTCAAAGTGGCTCTTTTTTTTTACCAAAATTTGATTTTTTCCATATAAGACACATAAGAATCTGTTATTTTGATATTGTGGTGCAAATTTTGCTGTGATAACGCCAATACATAAGTACCCTTTTCCTTAATTGGCATATTCCACATTTTTCCATTGTAACAAAAAAAGTAGAAAAATGACACTCAATTCAAACTAATTGAGATCAACAGATTGTCAATATTGTGACTTTAAGTTAGAATTTCTATTCACGTATAAGATTTTGCTTATGGTAGTTTCATCAAATCTGAATTTATTTATATTTTGGTTTGAATTAATATTATAATTTCTATACTATGTGTAAGGTTACTTTTATATTTATTTGTTTCTTTTATTTCAATTTTAAATATTTAAGATTTTCTGTTATGTGTTTTTTTGTTGTTCAAAACTGTTTATGGCAATTTTATCAAAATTAAGGCTTACTTTTCTGTTTTAGATAACTTTTTAATTTAAATGTTGTTATAATTCCTATTTCAGTGTCACAGTTTTATTTTTCTGAACTATCCTTTTCTTGCGTATCATTGTTGGTACAGTAATTATGTGATACAAAGACTCAAAAGTCAATTTTTCAGCCGAACAATAATTTGTGAGACCTTTTGTAAACAGAATCATAGATCATGATTACCTATTCATAACACAAATATCAAAGGGGTTTTTTTTTACAATCAATGAAACTACACCTTCACCTCTTACCAGAATTTTTTTTGTCATGTCCATTTGTTCACAAAAAAAAACATCTGTTACAAAAATTATGGATGCGATTAAATGCTCAAAGTAATTTTCCTTCTGACAATCAGTTCTTCATGCTGATTGTATATATACATTTTTGACACATAAATGTTACATGTTTTACATATGTATGCCAATTTCTGTCGTTGAAGATAAATATTCATCCTTCCTAATAATAATTCTTCCTTCATTGGCATATTCAATATTTTGTTCAATGTAGAAAATATTGCTCAAATTTTGTATAACGGAAAGAAAATGACACTGAATTCAAACTAATTGCTATTAACATGTTGGTAATATCGTGAAGATAATGCTTCCTATTTATGAGAAACCAGAATGTTTTTGTGTATCGCTGTTTTTTGCCTTTTGGTCTCTATGACCGAAAAGAACTCATTTTTGTTTTAAATGAAAAGAAAGCATAATTTTTTTTTAACAGAAAACTATTTGCTGGAACTATGATAAGGTGACCTTGAAATAATGTTTTCATATTTTCTTTTGAATTCCATTTTGACCAGATTTTTCGTCATGACTTAACTTTGCTTCTGGCAATCTTGCAAATCAGAAAACTGTTTCATTTGTGATCATAAAAATTTTTGCACAGAAAAAAGATGCACCTTGAAAAGATTTTCTCATATTTCCCTCTGGATTTCTTTATAATTCAGTGTTGAAATGATTTTACGTCTCATGCTATCATGGTTTTAATGTTGCTTCTGGTTATCTGTTCCTCACATAGTTTCTTGGAGATCATATGCATATTTTATTTTATACTGTCCATATAGGATATATATATTTCAATTATCATTAGAGTTATTTATCATTTATGTACTCATTCTTTTGCTCTTTGCAATCAAATAATAATTTTTAATAGAAATGTTGCAAAAAAGTATTGTTTCAATAATTAATTTTTTAGCAACATGGTTTATTATTTGTTTCATTCAGTACTGTTGTTTGTTCTGAACTATTTCAACGGGGGCCTGTTTTAGGTAGATTTTGATTTTAGTTCATACTAATTAAATGTTTTTAGTATTTAATTACATCTAATACTGTATATTAGACGTATTACAGAGATGTTAGATAGTATTATATGAGGTATGGGTGCAATGCTAATTTAATTTTTTTTCAGTTGAAGGCTTCCTAACATTTCTTATTTATGATAGCATTTAGTGAATCAGTTTATAATTAATTTTTTCTTTCAGTTCATCTATTGCAGGTTATTCCCCCCATAGTTCCCTTAGCAGAAACTCACTACTGCTATCACTTTTCTGTAATTTTTATTTATATTTACATTCATTCATATCTATTTACTCTTTAGCTTGATAATTTTCTCTCTTACATTGAAATATTTGTTTTTGTTTAATTATTATTTACTTTGAGGCCAAATTGCAATTTGCTTAAAATTATTTCTAATGTAAACATTCATTTGAAAAAAATATTTTTAATTTTTGGTTATACTACTTTTTATACAGGGTTTTTACCCTCACTAAAAATATTATAATTCTATAATAGATAAATTTTTGTTTTTAAAACTTAACCCGTGCGAGAAGAACGGGCATTTCAGCTAGTTTAAAATATAGTTAAGCACATGAATTGCTAGCGTTACATGCTAATTTATACAGGGTGTCCAGCCTTAATGTGACCCAATAGCTAATTCCCGAACCGTTCGGTTTAGATATACACTTCCAATTTGAAAAATGTTTTAAAAAAGGTAAGAAATGTTTTTACGTGCTTTTCGAACCAAAAAACCCATTTAGAAAAAACTTACAAAAATTAAATTTTTATACGGTCCCCAGGTCCTATCACTTATATTTAGGAAAAGATGCAGTACACTAAAACAAAGTAAACACAAAAAGTTTCATTTTATTACGATAAGAATTGACCGAGTTATGCCTACATAAATTTGAAGCATCTGAATTGCTCAGAAAAGGGGGTCGTATATACATTGAATTCAGAGAACAATAATTCACTATCTACAGAAAGAGTAAAAGAAAAACATCATAGTAATATTGAAACATTGTTTTAAACATCATAAATTGACAATTTGTATTGCTGTATGGCAAACAATAGAAGTTAAATTAAAGAAATACAACTTGTACCGAAAAGAGATTAAAACAGCTTATTTTAACAAATAGCAGCAAAAGAATACAGGATTTGCCATTCAAATTATAGCATAATGAGGAATGATGCGCCAATCATGAATCAGGGGCTTTGTTATATCAGAATGACCAAGTTAACTTAAGGTATGTGACTACCTTCGGGGCAATTTTTTTGAAATATATAAATTTTCAACTAAATAAACTTTTTTTTACTTGAAATGGGTCAAAAAACTAGGAATTCAAGTACAATTTCCATAAAATTAAAAATAATTTTCAATATATTGGTAATTTTGAGGGAAATTTTTGTGAAAAATTGCAGTTACGGCAAGGCTTGTATTGAAAATTCCAATTAATATAATCTAATAATATTTATGCAATACATAAATCAAATCATTATCTGTGCTTAGAGCTATAAAATTTGTGATACTTTTGAAAAGTTTTTGAAGTATGGCTTTTTTTATGCAAGAACTCAATTTTGTACAAAAAACTAATGTTATTTTCTCACAAACAGTGCAATAAAATACATAAATATAAACACAGATATTAGATTATAGTCTAGACTGGAGAAAAAACTAAAAACAATTTCTGAAAATTTCAATTCAATATCTTCAAAAGAAATCATGTAATGAACTTTACCATGAAGCCAAATGTTGAAAAACATAGTTTCTCAGAAAATGCATTTAAAGATTTTAATATTGTATAAAAAATTTTCTACTACTTGTACATTTTTTAAACTTACCATATTTATGGGTCAAGATCTTTTTAGCTTCATGTTTAACTAATTTATACCTTTTTTAAACTTTTGTTGTTTTCTGAAGAGTTTTATAGACTATAAAAATTGAAATTTTAATGAAAAATTGCATTGACAGAAAATTCTAATGAATGTATTCAAATAATATTTATATAGTACGTGAATAACATCTTTATGTGTTAGGAGTTAAAAAATTTGTAATACTTTTGAAAGTTTTTTAATTATGCCAAATTTTATGCAAAAACACGATTTCTTAAAAAATTAATGATCTTTTTTCATAAAAAAGCAATAAAGTACATAAATATATACACAGATTAGATTTTGATTCATAACACAGATATAACTAAATAAAACATGTTCTGAAAATTTCAATTCAATATCTTGCAAATATTTTGAGTAGGAATGTACTTCCGGTTTTGTAAACTCCATTTCCGGTTTACTAATTATGCTATAACTTTGCTTCTAAATATCGTAGAAATAAAACTAGAGTATTTTTGGAATCTTAAATGTATGGGCTATAAAATAAAAGCATAAAATCAATTTCGAAAATTTTCCGCAAATTGACGAATTTGGGGTAGTCGCATACCTTAAATAATGTTCAAAATGACTGCCTTCTCCGCAGAAACCCGCGTCAGAAACTCCGCTTGTAGCTTCTGCATTATAGTTGGTGTCACAGACCTGCATGCCATGCTGATTCGATTGAGTAAATCGGATTTGCTCGTGGATTCACGTTCGTACACTTTGCTTTTTAGAAAGCCCCAGAGAAAGAAATCCAGAGGACTTAGGAAACTTCATCTTCTAAAAAATCGGCTAATGGTCCAGATAAAATTTCCGTGTATGATTCTGAGGTTAAAGGTCCATCGAAATACATTGGGCCAATTAAGGTGCTCTTCTATATTGAGCACCAACGCACTTGGTGGCGATTCGGTCGTATTAGATGTGGGTTTTCGAGGAACCAATAATGCGTATTCTGCGTATTAATAGTGCCTTGCCTCGAGAACTGGCATTCATCCGACCACAAAACTTTATTAAAAAAATCTGAATTTTCATCCAGTGTATTTAACACGAAATTGCAAAAATCAAAACGACGCTCCTGGCCTCCGGGCATTAGTTCCTGCGCCAGGACTGGACAATAAGGATATGCACCGTACGTATATAATATGTTACACACCGTCGATTTTGAGTAGGAACAAGCTTTGCTAATATCCAGGATACTACTTTCAGGATGAGCCAGGGCATATCCTAGAACAACCTCAGCGGGTATCCGCAAGCTTGAATGTGTGGCATGAGACAAAGGAATACGTCTATGGCAACTCCCGGTTTTATACAAGCGTTGAACAGCACGGGCAATTGCACAATAAGATGGATGTCTTCGACTGGGAAATGTAATTGCATAAAGTCTTGCCGCCTCTCTCTTATTTCGGTTACACTGCACATACAACAGTACCATTTCGCAGTATTCTTCATTTGTATAAATCTCGTTCTCCCGTACTAGAATTCGTAATATTGCAACTGCTAGCGACTACACAGCAGATTTTTAATAATTGCCATGATCAGTACCGCAGCAAATAAGCCTATTTTTTTTGGAACTGCTTTTGAAATGTTTTCTTCGTCCAAAATATTTTATTTTGTTTATATTTTACACGTACAGAATAAATTTTATTTTTAAGTACTCAATTATTGTATTATTAACGTAATTTATGTACTTCTAAATTTAAAAACGATTTACGAAAAAGTGACGTGCAAGAGCGAAAGTTTCCTGGCAGAGTTCCAATTAATTTCACTTTCGAGACGGCCCCTTACTAGCTTCTTGAAAACGGCCGGGAAAATTGAGGAAATATACGATTTTCAAAGTTCCATAACTTGGTCAGTTTTTATCGTAATAAAATAAAACTTTTTGTGTCTACTTTGTTTTTGCGTACTGCATCTTTTTCTAAATATAAGTGATGGGACATGGGGACCGTATAAAAATTTAATGTTTCTAATTTTTTTCTAAATAGGTTTTTTGGTTCGAAAAGCACGTAAAAACATTCCTTACCTTTTTTGAAACATTTTTCAAACTGAAAGTACATGTCTAAACCGAACGGTTCGGGAATTAGCTAATGGGTCACATTAAGGCTGGACACCATGCACATTAAATTTCATCATCACTTTCATTTCAAATTAGTTTTTAAACTCAAATTAAACTCTAATCTGAAATGTTTGAATCACATGAATCGAATGACTCCGCTACGGCAAATAGAAATGTGAAAAGTCAATACCTTATTAAGCAATACAGGATCTACCAGCAAGCGTTGTAACATTCCAGGTGGCATTGTCGCATTCAACGCAGCATCACTTGGTGCAAATACTGTAAATGTCTTTGAAGTATCTTCGAGAAGTTTTAATAAATTAGGATTTGTCTGGTTTAATAAGTCGATGAAGATGCTGCGAAAATAAAAATGTTGATAAATTACTTCCGATATAGATATATATTAGTAAAAAATGTTTTTAAAAATAATTTGGCTTTATCTATAATCTTTTTGATAATTGGTTTTTATCGTATATTAATCCAATTTATGTTTGAATCCTAAGAATTGTTAACAGCTTCAACGAACTGTAACAACCTTTTAAGGACGTAAGAGATTCAGTAGATGGATGGCACAAAAATTACTTTTTTACTGTCTTAAAATACAAGCTCTGACAATAAAATTCGGTGAATGAAGTCAGAAAGGCTGATCTAGCAACACTGGCGAAACAAAACGCTTCACCTGCGTAGCGGCAGGTATTGACCATCTGCACCCACCATTGTTCAGTTGAGCGTCATTTGTGTTCCGTGTAAGACTTGTTTCACAAAATGCCTATTTAGTGCTTTGGTTCGTAACTGAGAGCAGAAAAATGAGCGAACAAAAGATAAGTTTAAAGTTTTAATTTAAGCTTGGCAAAACACCGAAAGAAACTTATGGAATGCTTGTACGTGTTTATGAAGATCAAGCACTGTCCATAAAGTGTGTGTACGAGTGGTTAATCCGTTTTCGAGAAGGCTGGAAAAGTGTTCCTGACAAAACTCGTAGCCGAAGACGGGCGACCTCCGTCAGTGACGAATACATTCAAAAAGTAAGGAAATTAATCACGAAAGATCATCCTTTAACTGTGCGCATGATAGCTGATGAACTGCAGATTAACCGTGAATCCGTGCGATAAATCATTACCCAGAATTTAGAGGTGAGAAAAACGTGTTGTCGTCTTGTGCCACATCACTTGACTGACGTTTAGAAGCAGGCACGTTTAGAGGCTTCACAGGATTTTGTTGAAACGGCGGATGAGACACCAAATTTCTTGAACTGTATTGTCACCAGGATGAGTCCTGGTCTCTCAGGTACGACCCTGAAACGAAACGGCAAAGCATGGAATGGCATTCTCCTGCGCCACCTCGTCGAAAGAAGGTCAGAGCAGAAAAATCACGCATCAAAAGGATGCTCATCACCGTTTTTTGATAGTCAAGGCATTATCCACAAAGAATTTCTACTTGAGGGAACGACGATGAATGCTGCAAGGTACATTGAAGTTTTGACCCGTTTCATGAAACGTCTACGCAAGCTATAGCCCCAGTACGCACTACAAGGTTCATAGTTTTTGTTCACGACAATGCTTGCATTCACACAGCCAATATCGTCAACAAAAAGAGGGGGATGCAAACTGAACATCCACCATACTCACCAGATCTCTCCTTCCTATTCCCACGACTCAAACTCGATTTGAAAGGAAAGAGATTTAATGATATTCGTAACATCGAACGAAACGTGATGAGGCTTTTGAACTCCTCCCCAAAAGAAGACTTCTTACTAAGTTTCCAGGACATGTATAGCAGATCTCAGTGGTGCATAGTTATGGGAGGTGACTATTTCGAAGGACAGTACGGTAACTTTCGCTAATATTTGGTCTCAGTTAATGTTACAGGACTATCCGCCGAACTTTGTCAGAGGTTGTAGATAATTAATTAAGACTTTCATACATGACCTAATTCAGAATAATATCTTAAGAAGAATCAAAGATATAAGCAAAATCGAGCTTAAACTGCTGCCTTATTTGGAACCCGCATTCTGAATACTGTAAGCAAGTGTGCTACATGATACAAATACACCCCGGCGGTGGAAATGACTCAACTGCATTAAGAGAGCTTGCTCTCATTAAAGTCACATGTTTATGTCCAGGTGCATTGTTACCACCGTATTAGCCGAACCGCAATCTACAGGGTCCCAACATGAGTAAGCAGAAAAATTGTAAAATGTTATCAATAGACTTCTTAACAGAGCTCCTATTTAAATTTATAAAATTGTCTATCACTGGCTTCAAGCGTTTTTAATTTTTCCATGAACTCTCAATCTCTGTTTTCACGTTTAGAAACCTTTAAATGCAAGTATCTTTGTACTCAAAATAATGAGAAGACAAGGGGTGGTATAGATTCGGAAAGGAGTAAAAAAAATCTTATTGAAAGTGGTTCGTTAGAGAGATATTTGAAGTTAAATACAAATAACCATTTAGAATGGAAAAACTCCTTTCAAAACGTTATTTGCATGTAAATTACAACATTTCTGCGTCTGTTGATTGATTCATCGTAGATAATCGTCGATTTTAAAAGCTACACGAAGGCTGGGCCCTTAGAAGTTTGTCTAGAGCTGTGTCGTGGCTCAATGCCACCCCTGAGACTACCATCTCCCTGTTTAGTTGCTAATATTAATGGATGTGTAGGCGGACTTAAATGATCAAAAGACATAATTGCAAATCAATGGATTTATTGATTCTAATTAACACAAAAGGGTAGAAACACACAATTCAAATTTAAGAGAAACAAAATAGAGTGGAGTACGAAAAGGGGAATTACTACTAGCGGAATAACACAATAGCAACTGAATCTAGGAAAGCTTAAACACGCACAATTACAGCTACGCCACGTACGAATATTCGCAATATCTTAAATTAAATCACTGACCTTATCTTTTACATCGGCTGCTACTTCGTGATGATTTCTGCCTTTTTACTGGCTGGGGAATGGTTGAAGGATCCACACTCTGTAACACTGATTTTTACAAGCTTCAATCAACTTCTCCTCGCATAGCTCCACACGTAACCGCTATCTACGAATGTCAACAACTGCGTGCTGACCTCACGATCTTTACTTCACTTAACTTCACTCTTCTATCTATTTACTTTACTTAACCTTATTAACTCGCGAAACCCAAACTTATATAATATATCTTATTTGCATAAATCATGTCTGGCTCTCGGTGAAGATTGGTTGAAATAAATAAATTATTTTAGGAAAAATAGAGGAGGTTAATCAAAAGACCGTATAGATCCGTCACAGCTGGTTCAATGAAAAAGAATAATAGAATTTGTATATGTCTTCTTTTTTATTTGTATATAATTCAATAGGTCGAATCTCTGTCCTTTCATGATCAGCAAGGATTCGTAAACTGTTTCATCTTCTGAGAAAAGATAGGACCATAAGCACCAGAAGTCATCTTGTAATGGGCCTATTCGCATTCTTCATACTAATAGTCCTCTTGGGAAAAAATGGGCCTTTAAAGTTTATTTTATTGAAAACTTTCCTCCAAAGAAGAAGTTGTGATTTTGGATTAAACTTTCGAGTTAGAGAAAGAGGTTAGAGAGAGAGAGAGAGAGAGAGAGACTGCTAACGGATAGCAGTGACTGATTAGCGTGAAGCTAGGCCTAGTATTAATCAAATAAGTAAATTCATTACTTATTTGATTAATACTAAGATTGACGATTTAGTCAACTAAGCTTTAAATTTGGATTAGAACGATTAGAATTAGTAGGTGTATACCTAGACGTAAGTGGTCCAATTTATTCTTAATTTTCCTAGTATCTCGTCTACCTCGCGATTGTTTCCCATCTTTAGTAATTGGTGCATTTTTTAGTTTGGGTTGTTGAATTTGTGTCGGAATTGAGAATTTTCAGTAAATAGAATTTGCATTGACTATGGCTAATCTTCCTTCCGACTGTCTCCCACTAATTGATGGCACGTGCCATCCATTACAATCTGTCGCAAAGAACCACTCGCCATAGCGACCTTATGATGCGTAATTTTTTGTCTAAAGTACGATATTTTCCATAAATGTCATTCCAACAGACTGCCTATAAGAGTATTTAAAGTTTGTTTTATTTCAATCTGTAGATACCATTGATTACATTATGATTTTATTCAGTGAGCTGTTGAAAATATGAACTAAAATAGATCCCATACTTCTGCGTTACTTTTAAACGCAAAATTAAGAAAAATAAAGAAAGTATTGTAAAGAAATTGCTAAGGAATTATTACTTTTTTTTTCTACAATCAGTAATCGTAATGTTAAGAATTTTTTTTTCATTGTTACCTTATACTGTATAATACAGTTCCAATACATTCCACTTTATTTTTACATAGTTGATACGTTACATGAAACATCTCGTAAAACTACGCAAAATAGATAATACATTTCAATAATAAAAAGAGAGTTTCGTTCCATGTTTTTTTAAACCATACAATATGAAATTTAGAGCGTGTTTTTAAAATTGCATACAATCATCTCATGAATTTTAAATTTATAACGTGTTTCAATAAATAATAAAAGTAAAATGAGGAACGCATACATATTGTCTCAACGTAGAACAATAAATTAATAATATTTCAAAAAATAGTATTAAATTATCCATTCTTATTTGTATATAACGCCTTTCTTAATGCCGAGAAGAGAAGAAATCCCTATTTTTAATATAAAGACCTATTATACATGCTTCGTTGACGTCCAGCAAAGGTTCTCACCCTATAATAAAATTTGAGAAGTTGAACTGCCTTCACTAATATATTGGGGTCTTAAAATTTTTTTAATCAGTGAAATTTTTTTTATTTATATAACTGCTTTGATTTTGTAAATTCTCATATAATTTTAAGTGCTAAATTAAACAAATATTCATATCATGTGATAGTTTTAAGTTTTAGTCCACGTTTTTAAAAGAAATATACTGGTAACAATAAGAAATAAAAATTCATTCAGCTGTTTGCCAAACGAGTCCAGGCATCTAGCAACATGGACATGGGGGTATTACACTCGCTTTTAAAAAGGAAAGATGAAAGAGAACCAAGAGCTTTTTGAAAAGTTATCAGAAGATGAGAAAATTTCAGATCAAAAATCTTTTTTTCAATCAATTTGGATTAATGCTATTTCGATGTGTTAATATCTCAAAAATTTCTGGGTCTCTATAATTTCAATAATATTTTGGAAATCTTACAACCGAATAAACTCTTACCCTTTTCAAACGAATGAATAAAAAAGCAGACTACCACACAATTAGATTGTGAATATGATAAAGACAATATTTATGAACAATTGATTACTTTAAAAATCTGTTTAAAATCTGAAAATGAGAAAATCCATTCTGTCAAGGAGTGCGCAGGATCATTGCTAATTTCTAAAGCCTCGCCTCCAGTTTTCCGGATGTTATTACAGCGTGCCTGCTATTTTTGACCCTTCCGGTCACAAAACGCAACACATCTGAAAGAAGTTTCTCTCTTTCTCTCTCTATATATATATTAGCTAAAAATTATTAAAAAATACCTCCAAAATTCCATGCGAAAGAATCGATTATCGGACTTAGCAATACTGTAAATGGAAACCGAACTTTAAAAAAATGAAATCACTTCTGCTATGAATATTATTATAAATACGTTTGCCTAAAAAAAGAAGAAGAAAAGGAAACAAATATAAAAATAATTTTTTTTAAAAAGTACCTATTAACTACTAGGTTAACTCTTAAGTAATATTTTTTAATACGTATGTATATGTATACTTATTTTGATAATTTCAAATAAGTTTTACAAATGCATTATTTATTTTTTTATTTTTTCCAAAAAAAAGTACCCTATTAGAATTTTGATATAAGGCCCATTCAGGACTAGCCATTATGCTGAATATGCTGAAACTAACTCCCATAAATGTTACAAATTGATTATTTTAGAGATTTTCAGATTGCTATTCGTGTACCATTTGGGATATATGAAGTCTTTTCGGGGGTATAAGAAAAGATCTACAAATAATGAGTAGGAGGGTATTCATTCCAAAATTCTTTGCCTTATACTTTAATTTCTGAAAGTAATGCGTTTTATTTTAGGATTACGTTAGATTAATCATGCCTAAAGAGTAAAATTAGACTTAAAGTCATAACCGTTGGAATTCTCTGAGAAAAAAAATGAGAACCACTGGATTTCTTTGTTCATTTAACTACATTTTGTTTTTCTAGTCATTTGTTATTTTATAGGGTTTTTTTTATTCTTAAGATAGTAATAACTTGATTGTAAATACTATAATATTCCAGATTTATCATTAGTCAAAATAAGGTTTTTCATTTTAGAAATTGTTTTTGTTGATTTAGAAGTGGATTAAGTGGAGTGATAAATAATTAACATATAGCTTGCAAAACATTTAAGAAAATAAAATCCAAAAAATTTATCTTATTAACAATTTAAATATAAATCCCCTACACAGTGAAAATCGCTTAATACGAAACTGAGATTTTTTTGAGTTAAAGGGTATTGGTGCAAAAAAAACCCCATGTATTTAACAAAATTAAGTTTATTCGAGTACATTCTATTTGCATAGATATTGTGATGTAGCCGCTTTTCTTTCCCTAATTTCTGGGGAAAAGTGGCTTAAATGGGTGGTCAAGAATTCTGCCCTCTGTTTCCACGACCATTCCTTAGAATCCGGGAGTGGACATATTCCTCGGCCTGTGTGGAATTTCCGTTTCTCACGCATCCTGGGCGACGGCGTGTCTGGAGGCGGACACCCGACATTATACGTCGGATGGTTCCCCCACTTTGAGGAGCCGACGAACAAGGGATAAAGGAAAGCCGAAAAGAGGAACGAGGAGCAACCTAGGCTTTAAAAAGCACGGCGTGAGAATTTGCGTAAGAGAACCGTTCAGAGGCCTCTCAGGCAAAAAACAGCGAGAAACCCACTGCGTCTGCATCTACGTTTAGAGATGACCAGCGAAGCCGAATGACTTTGGCCCCGATTACCGATACAAAGGAGAGAACCGTTCAGAGGCCTCTCAGGCGATATACAGCGAGAAACCCACTGCGTCTGCATCTACGTTTAGAGACAACCAACGAAGCCGAATGATTTTGGCCCCGATTACCGATACAAAGAGAGAACCGTTCAGAGGCCTCTCTAGCGATATACAGCGAGAAACCCACTGCGTCTGCATCCACGATTAGAAACGACCAGCGAAGCCGCAGGACTTTGACCCCTACTACCGATAAAGGTGTCGACTTCACGTGATTCTCAAGATAAAGTGGATGTTTGAGACGAGCCGAACTTTATTGTAAAAGAGACTGTGATCCCAATCTCGGAACAAGTGTAAAAATATTCAAGTTCATTTTTCTTGTAATAAATTGTTTTGATAAGCTGATTAAAGTCATTACAGCTTATATATATAAATATCTGGTGGCAGCAAGTGGCATTTAAATGGAATAAATGCTGGAACGCACGCTTCTGAATTTCACAGTGCCCCTGTTTGAAAATTGTACGGTTAGGAGAGAGAATCACAAGCAGTGACTCGCCCAGTAAGGAGATAAATTTTCTCAAGGACTTTTGTGTATGTTAATACAAGTTACGGACTGAAGACGGAATCCAGTTTGTACTAAGGAAGTGCCGAAGCGTCAACTTCGAAAAGAAAAAGTTTGTCAAATGTCAAGAGGTAGAGCTTCACATTGTCAACTACGAAAAGAAATTTGGTAAACGACAAGAGGAGGAGCAGCCCAGTGTCAACCACAAAAGGGAGAAACCCGTCGAGAAAAAAAGAGGTGAGTCCCTTTCTTTGAGATTATACTCGGGGCAGTAGTTATTTATTAGTTTAGTACTGTTTGTGGAAATTTAATTGAATTTTGTACTCGCGCTAATTCATTTGATTACCAAGAGTCTAAAAGAGTTGTTTGTGTGAAAGTGTTGTTTTTTAATTTATTATGTTAGTTTGGTTTTCGGGATCAGAATCGTAGCAATGCGATTTATTCGTCACCGAATTTTAAAGCCAACTTATGAGAGATGAGATGTTTTTATTTGGACTTGGTAGGGGTGGAAGGCGAAAGTAGCATAGATAAACAAAATTGGCTCGTGTAACAGGCTATTCCAAGGTTATAGGAAGCCAAGTTAGCCTCTTTTCTACGAGAAACATTTAATATCAACTCTCTTTCATTTCAAAACCCTCTTAAATCTCATCTGTACAGCTGGTGTTTTCCGTATTATGTTCATTCCCAGAAGGGAAATCTTTTCGTGTTGAGAGAAAAAATGCATGGGAATACATAGTAGTTTGTCGGGATCGTTGTATTATTCCGTGTTAACCAATATTTCGTTTTAAGCGTTTTCGCGTTAAGCGTATTTCACTGTGGGCTGCAAAAAGGGTAAGAAATTCTAAATCCACTATTTTTTAATCTTTTGCTTCTTGCCAATAGTTTTTATTTCCCTTTTTAAAACGTAATGACCTCGTCACTTGATCATACTTCAAAATTACGAAGTCCGTCGCCAAAAGCTCTCGTGTAGCTGAACAGTGCGACGTTAATATTCACTCACTTCAAACGTAATGAATCGGTTATTACGTTATCAGTTGATCAATGTACTGAAAACAGGCTGTAAGAATACGAGGCCTCACAACTTGAAGTGCATAAAACTGACATCCCGCATCTGGCAACAGTTGAGTTGAGGGTCAGGAGCACTTTTCCGCTTAGACACACTTGGCACGTGTCTATGACTCAAAAGATCTGAGGGCACAAAAAAGTGGAGGGCGAAAAAGGAGAAAAAATTAAAATTACAGCGAACGAACCACCGCCTAGCGAATCATGTATGCGTTGTGTTTGCGTGTGTATGTGCGCGAAACTATGGAAAACATCTACTAATGTTACTATGCACTCAAAATGATATTACAATGATGTCATAACGATTTTGCACTAATCAAAGCTTGAAGAAAATATTTATTCTACAAGTACAAAGACAATGACTCAACAAAGAATAAGGATGCCTAAAAGTAATAGATAGTAAAGCAACAAGCTATAATAATTAACAGGTTGAGACAGCAGTTCATGCAATAATGTGTACTGTATACAATAATTGCTAACAATTTCATAAATTTACTGTACTAATTCACAAAAGGGAGGGTGGTCCGTGATGCCATAAGATAAGAAATGAACAAGAGTGGCCAAACCATGCTACTATTCTTTCCTTATGCTGCCGGTTGCCTGTGCGGGACACGGCGGGTTCATTGTTGGTGGATAATGGAAAGAAAGAGCAAAAATAAAGAAAGGTAAAATAGTAAGAGAGAGTTAAGGTAAAATCTCTCTCAAACCAAAACTGGCAAGGTAAAAACAAAAGGAGGGGCGCTTTAGAAATAGGGGAGGTGTAACAATTTGAAGTGCCTAGGGTGTCAGGTAAGTTAAAACGGCCCTGTAGAGGGGTGAGAGAGAAAGACCAAGCGGAAAGTAGGAGACGAAGAGAAAAGGCCGGAGGCTTGTGACAATAATAGGAACACCAGAGCAAAGGATAGAGATGTTTCCTAGATCTTGTAAGCGATGACTATTTGCGTGGAATATATATTGGGTCATATAGTTGTAATAAAAGTATTGGGGACTATCAATAACGGAACATCCTTACACCGATATATCTCAACTCTCCCAAGTTTAAAATAAAGGAAAAGGGCCCTCGATAGAGCTGAAAGGTAGTTATATTTATTTATTCCCTATTTCTAGAAAGATATTTTTCGATTATTTGATATCAGTATTCCTCAAAAATTTAAACAGCACGATTGAAATAAGAAACAGTATAATTTTTTAATAAAAAATCTTATCGTTCAGATGATTTTAAAAGGTTTTAACACAATTACTTTTATTTATATCACGCACAACAATACCTCTTCAAAATCTCATATTCTCCACGGGGTGTGAGCAGGGACGTCTTAAGATTTTTGAGGCCCTGGGCCCCTATGCAAAAGTTGGACCCACCTGCGAACCATAAAACTAGAAGTATGTAGCAATGGTCTCCAACCCCCGAGCCGCAGACCGGTATCAGTCTGTGAATCAAATGGTACCGGCCATCCAAGGAACATTAAATTATTTCCATTTTATTTACTGAGGTGTATTTCTGTCGGGATTGTACGACTTTCCTTGGAAATCCCTTTATATTTATTTCTAGTGCAGCTGCATTTCATTCTGAAGGCATATTTAAATAAAATTAAATTAAAATTTTTAAATCAAAATATTTTAAAATACACGTTCCGAGGGCAGCGGTAAAATTATGAAACGTTGGCCGGACGGCAATAATTAAAAGGTTAATCAGCACTGGTATTAGCATAAACATTGTCAAATACTCGTACAAACGGTAACCCGTAGCAAATAAATGCGAGTAACTCAAAATCTCACAAACCCAGGCATAAACCGACTCGACTGCAGCCTTTCTACTAAATGAGTAATGACTGCGTATGATGGTAGGCCTAGGCCAAGACATGAACGATGGTGCCCATAATAGTGCTGTCTTGCCAGTTATCATATAAAGTTCGAAATTCCTAGTTTTTCAGGCCCCTCGAGGCTGAGGCCCTGGGCCCGAGACAGGTTGGCCCATTCCTTAAGAAATCCCTGGGGGCGAGATCATATTATAAAATTCATACAGATGCCGACCTGGATAAAATTTAGGAACCCCTGCCTTTTAATAAGGTGATAGCTCTGATCGGTGGAATTCTAGAATACAAAACCATGTGGCTAGGAGGGCATTTAAACTGGTACTGCATTCTTCAGTTTTTCTCATAAAATCTAATTTTTAAATCTTAGTCGCATTCGACGTTGTGACGTTTGGGAAAGACATGGTAGCGTGGTACTTATTAATTTAAATACTATAAAATCCGGCGTATAACGGGCACTTTCAACTCAAAAGATAAGATCGAAATTTACGGGTGCGCGTTATACGCCGGGTATAAAAATGAGAGCTTCAACAATAAAAAGACTTCGACAAAGATCGGAATACTGTTTATTTAAAATAAATATACCTTATGAAAAAAGGGTTATTTTTCTAAAAATATGCTATTCTTTCAAAATCTTGGGGTAATACCTCGAATAAAGGGTTTTAAAACATAATAGTATTGCTAACGTACATTGAAGGTTCCTTCGTAAAAAAAGGGGGTGCGCGTTATACGGTGAATATACCTTAAAATTAAAAAATGCAGCATGAAAGTATAGGTGCGAGTTATACGCCGGATTTTACGGTGTTTGGAGTTTAGGCTCCCAGCTATTAATTACAGTACATACATTGAAGTTATTAATGTTCAGATCATTAGAGTCTCGAATTGATGTTTGTAAGGGAGAAAGTCACATCCATTCTCAGCCAAGTTTTCAACCCTCTTCTCTCTCTGCCTTCTGTAGGGTTTCGGGATGGTAGCGGTCGGCCTCGAGTTACATCCGGTTCGCGGGTGGAGTAGGGGTTTCTCAAGGTGTCAAAGGTTGCCGGGGCGATGACCAAATACAAGATCTCGCAATATATTAAGGGTGCACATGTACATAGAAACGGGGTTATCCTATCCACAAAAAAAGCCGACTTTCACCTGTGTGGCGGGAAAACGTTACAACGTACAGTTAGCCCGAGTCTTCCTTACGAAAGGTTTTCAGTGATAACAGGACGTAAAATTGTAATTCAGATAAAGCATTGCCAGTTGAGAAGATCGTGGTCATTAAGGCTAAGAGACAGTAGGATCACATTTATATTTTTTTTATCACTACATAGATGCATATGAAATATTATTTAAGAGAGACTTACCTAAAATTTCCTTCTCGTAGATGGTCTAAAATGCTTGCAGTGGGAGGGAAATTAACTTTGTCAAGAATTTGTATCACTCCATTTCGAGTTAGAAAATCAGATTCCACCACAAGAGCGGTCTCTACTGTTAATCTCTGTAAAGGAAAGAAAAAAATAAGAGATCAAGGAAATTAATTGGGAAGAAACATTTTATAAAAATTTCGAATGAGGTATTGCACAAAAATTTTAGATATTAAATTTAATTGTTTTAACTTTTTTTGTAGGAAAGATGTGAATTTCTGCTATTTTCCTTTTAAAGAGAGAGAATAGATTGATTATTATGTTTG
Organism: Trichonephila clavata; assembly: GCA_019973975.1. Lineage (NCBI taxonomy): Eukaryota > Metazoa > Arthropoda > Arachnida > Araneae > Nephilidae > Trichonephila > Trichonephila clavata. Next base: position 72,763 of record BMAO01025802.1, on the reverse strand, counting down.
AAATAAATTGAAATTAGTGTGAAAATATTACTTAGATTTCTTAATGTGCCTTTTTTTCTTTATCGAGTTATTTTGCTGTAATTGAAATTATATAAAATAAAAACACCCAAAATTAAAAAAGACACCGTCTTTAAAAATGAGCTAATAGAAAAATCGCTAAGTACACTCAAGAGCCAAAACATTATGACCACCCCTACATTTTGCAATGAAATCGCTTGGATGACGTGGAAGGCACGTGATCAGGTGGAAGTGGTATTTAACTACTGCTGGAGAGCCTGAAGAATCATTCTTTCACTTCTTTTGTGTGTGATGGGAAAGGCTGTGGATCTAAGCGATGTTTATAGAGGGCAGATTGTAATGGCTCGAAGGCTCGGAACAAGTATTTCCGAAACTGCACGACTCGTGGGTTGTTCGTGATCTACAGTTGTTAGTACTTATGCAAAGTGGATGAAAGACGAGGAAACTAGCAGTAGACGACATGGTGTTGGACGTCCACACGCTATTAAAGAAAAAGGTCGTCGGAGACTGTCTCGCATGGTGAAGCAAAACCAGAGCCAGACAGTGGCTCAGCTGACAGCCCAATACAATGCCGGGCCAAGTAAAATAGTATCGGAGCACACTGTTCAGCGGACACTGTTGGATATGGGGCTACGCAGCAAACGTCCCACTCGTGTACCTTTGCTGACCAAGCGTCATCGCCAACTGCGCCTGCGCTAGGCCCGGGAACATTGCGACTGGTCCATGGATCAGTGGGAGAGAGTTGCCTGGTCAGATGAATCACGGTTTGTCATTCATCACGCCGATGGCCGTGTCAGGATACGCCGTATTCCAGGTGAACAGTTGCTCTCTCAATGTACAGTAGGTCATACACAGGCCAGTGGTGGCGGTATTATGCTTTGGGGGATGTTCTCTTGGGCGTCTCTGAGACCCGTGGTTGTGGTAGAGCAGACCATGAATGCTACAGGGTATCTGAACATCATTGAGGATCAGTTGCACCCCTACATGTCCTCTGTTTTTCCAGCTGGAAATGGAATGTTCCAACAGGATAACGCCCCGTGTCACAAGGTTAAAATTGTGTTGGAGTGGTTCCAGGAACATGATGCTGAATTCCAGTTAATGCCCTGGCCACCTAACTCACCGGATCTCCATCCGATAGAACACATTTGGGATGCCATGGGACGGCAGATCTTAGCTCAAGGACCACCAATTCGTAATATCTCGGATTTGCGTGACCGTTGCTTAAACATTTGGTACAATCTGTCTCCGGCCATCTACCAAGGACTTGTGGCATCCATGCCAAGCGGGTTGAAGCTTTGTTGTGCGCCAAAGTTGGGCCAACTCGTTATTGACAGGTGGTCATAATGTTTTGGCTCTTGAGTGTATATCCGAATGATTGATAGTTTTTTTTTAAAATTATTTTTACTTACAAGCGTTTGATATATCTTGCATTTTATAGAAGTTTGTTGTGATTTTTAAGGTTTTTCCTACATTTATTTCCCATTTAGAGTAATTATTTTTGTTAATTTTAAATTTTTCCTTTCTTTAAAGTATAAAATCCATCCACACATGATGCCAATCAGTATTTTTATTACAATACTGTTTCATTCCAGTACGTATACCTTTAACACAAATATGCAATATTTTCCTGTATTTCAAAGGATGAGTGTTTCCATTTCGATCTATGTGGTGAAAAAAAAATCATTTCGGAAACTTTGAAATTTATTATACATGTTATATCTAGTGGTTTGTTATGTACCTCGTTTAGTCAATGGACTGAATAAAAACAATTCTACTCTCTAGAACAGTGTTCTTCAAACTTTTTTGACCAACGGAACCCTCAAAACTATAAGGTTTTTCCGGGAAACCACATCCGAGAAAAAAGTCTTCAGAGAATATAAACATACTGGCCAAATGACTTGTCATCTCCTCTAATTTTTTATGTTTCTACCTTTTGCTTTGTAGAGAGCAGTGGTCTTCAAACTGTATTCCACGGAACCCTTGGGTTAAAAAAGGCATATCTAAGGGTTCCAAGAGTGACAATAAGAAAATCAAGAAGAAACTCTTATAACTATGTACGCAAAATAGATTCACATTCTTTATGAAGTTTATACAGTTACAAGTCTCTAAAGCTCATCCTGTTCATTAAAACTATGAAAATTTTATTTACATACAATAACTTTATTTTGCAGCACTTTTTAAACTTTTATTATAATGTAAAAAAAGAATATTAAAACGTTTTATCTCTCTCTCTCTCACTCTCTCTCTCTCTATATATATATGTATATGTCGTGTTTTTTTTTGAGTGATGATCAAGACATTGTAGTTTAACCGTCTTTATTCCATTAGATCATTTTGTAATCTGTTTGTAAGAGAGAGAGAGAGACGGACACGTGTTAACCGTATGAATAGGCGGCTCCCTCAAAAGCCAGATGTCTTCAAGTATATGTCTTATTGAAGAGGTATATTTGAAATACTAGGTAATAAAAATTAATGGTCGGAGCCGGCAAACTTCTTTTAAGGCAATGTGTTTTATATTCCCGAACTGGGTAGTAAATTTACTACTTGAAGATGTAACGGAAAAATAAAAAAGTTAGAAGTGGTCTGGATTTAATTTTAGATCTAATTTAATTATCCTTACATCCCCCCCCCCCCAATTTTAAAATTGGAGTAATGGTGGTCTTTCTCTCTTACAAACATAGTAAATTTTCAATATATACAAAACAGTGCATAACATAATATAGAAATACATTTTACACATAGTAAATAGAATTAAATAACACGAATAATAAAATCAAAATACAATACAATAAACGAAATTATAGCAATAAACAAAATAATAGCATTTTTAAAATATTAATTGATAAAATGAAATTCCTTACACATAAATGTACATTAGCGTTTTCAAATCTATATTGCATCCAGAAAAAGAGCTTAACGTTTCCTCCAAATCTTTCATATTATTAGATTTGTGTTATTGCTAGCACATAGTCTACCTATGTGTAGTATATTTGTGGAAGTTTATCATATTAAACAATAATATAATTTAAAAAATACATGATATACAAATATTAAGATACTAATTTTCTATTAAAATATACTCAGGCTCCTTCATAATACTACCTAATTTTGTTACATAAAAATATACATAGCTGAAATACACTGTTAAAATATCAAAGCATAGACATGAATAAAATGATATGATTAATAATATGAGAACAGTTTATATAACACTTATACACTATTCAACATACCAGACCATATTCCTTTTACATGTATTATAAGAATATAAGAGTATAAGAATATAAGAGCTCTTTTATTTATCTCGATTCAAAAAGGGGAATCATCTCTAGAAAGAAATCTATCATTATTATAATAATTATTTTCAACAACACATACAAATTAGTGTAGTAAATTTTTCATCATATTCACTTTTACTTCAAATCATCACATAAAACATTTTGAATCTCTCTGAAACTTTTTCAACTTATTCATTTCATAGACAAATTTTTCTCCTTTGCATTTCACATTCAGTAATATAATTTACATCATACTAATACCAACACATCTCTCTGACAAATCTGCGTGATCAAATCACAGATGTTCAGGGATGCTAATATGAAAACAATAAGAGGTATACAAATCAAACTAAATAAGTTTGTCCTCTCAATGTTTCAAGACTTATACAAAATCATAATGATTGTATTCTCTTCGATCCACTGTATCATTTCCAAAATCAAGTTGTTAAATTACTTTAATTTTAGACAAGGAAAATTTCGAGAAACAGTGAATCCTGATATGTGGCCAGTATATCAAAACACACAATTTCAAGATGAGAAAATTTTTAATTTAAATCTAGCAAAGTTACTGATGAATAAAATAATTAACAAAATAATAAAATTCAGTGGATAAAAAGAATGCAATGTGACTTTAATTTTAATTTTCCTCACAATCAGTTTCCTTAATATTAGTACATTAGAGTGTCATTTCTCTAATAACTAACGTTATATCTTTCAACTATATAACACCAATATTTTCATATAAATGATATAATTCCTTTAACAATTTAAAATAAAATAATGAAATACATTAAAATTTCTCAAAATTTTATATAATAAAACACATTCTACTTTCTCTTCTAATTATAAACAACAATATCACTTAACACAAAATATACCATATAAAAGTTTAATATCATTTATATTACTATTCCTCTTCGAAGAGTCTTGTTAAGCAAAACTCAGTCACTTTTGTATTACATAAATATAAACGAAGAATTTCACTGACCTCATTTTCTTACGGGCAGAGTTTTTTGGTTCAATTTGTTGTTCGTTGATTTGATTTTGTAATATATTTGATGTGGCGCCTTCATTATTGCATTCGATGTTGATTTTCAATAATACATTCGAAGTTGGTCTTTCAATAATGTATTCGATGTTGGTCAAATTCACATCGGGATTATCGCACATTTTTTCCAAATGTTGACGCGCACTTCACTTTTTTTTCTTTTTCTTCCTCGCCATCAGAGAACTTTTAATGGGGAGTTGTTTTGATTCCTTTGCTGCTGGAACGGTGCTTTTCTTTTCGGGAACAGGAGCGTTTCTTTTTTGTTCTTCTTACCATCAGAGAATGTTTATTGTAGAGCTGTTTATATTCGCTTTCGGTGGAAGTGGGTTTCGTTTCTCGCCTCTTTTGACCGGCAACCCTGCGTTCCGTTAAGTGACATGCATTACTTTCAGTTCCATAATTTTTCTCTACAGCACTTTCGGTTTATTTGGCATCCGTTTTTTAAATGTTTTAATTTTTCGATGGCTTTACATTAAAGTTAAAATTAATTTGCAGGCTGCAGGTTTTATCCTACCGGCTTATTGCTGTCGTGGTTTTTTTGAGTGATGATCAAGACATTGTAGTTTAACCGTCTTTATTCCATGAGATCATTTTGTAATCTGTTTGTAAGAGAGAGAGAGAGATGGACACGTGTTAACCATATGAATAGGGAGCCCCCTCAAAAGCCAGATGTCTTCAAGTATATGTCTTATTGAAGAGGTATATTTGAAATACTAGGTAATAAAAACTAATGGTCGGAGCCGGCAAACTTCTTTTAAGGCAATGTGTTTTATATTCCCGAACTGGGTAATAAATTTAATACTTGAAGATAAAACCGGAAAATAAAAGTTCGAAGTGGTCTGGATTTAATTTTAGATCTAATTTAATTATCCTTACATATATATATATATATACTTATAAAGAGAGAGATTGTGAATATTCTTTTCTACTATCTCGGATTCCTCGGGATATTTTTATACTCGTTAGTTAGCACTATGTCTTACAAAATAAAATAGTTTTCTAATATAAAATACATCATTTTGCATTTGCGGGGGGGGGGGGACACCTATCATGAAGAAGAGGAAACAATTTATCGACAGATTCGATGTGTTAAAATCTAAATTTAAGCAAGAACAGCTCCTAAATTTTGTGTTGTAAATTCTCAAGGAAAATGCATAGTATTTTCCCCACAGCTATAAACATTTTAATGTCATTCAGAACATTGTTCTTTTATCCTACGCCCGTCTTCGGCATCTCTGCTATTAGTCGACGAGCAGCCCAATAAAATGATAACGAAGCCTAAAAAGAATTAAAATTTACCTCCATAGAGTTGTCTACAAAAACTTTAAAACAATGGGGCAGTGTTTGAGGTGGTCATCAACCATTTCACCCTGGTTTCACAGAGGGCAAAAAGCAGAATCTTTTACACCAAAGCGATGTAAATGATTTTGCACAAGTAGCCATGTCCAGTAAGTAAACGAAAGCACGAAACTCCAACAGATCGAGGCAGGAAACTGCGGACTCTACCACTTTTGTTAAGCAAGATATTCCACCTTTTACCTGCAGCGACTTCACTATACAGGGAAGCTCTAATAATTTGCAGTTTACTGTAAATGATTCTTTTGATGTTACGCAGAGGCAAAGGAGAATTAGATTCGGACATGAGAGATCCCTCTTTAACAAGCCTATCTGCTTTCTCATTTCCAGAAATGTTACAGTGGCTGGGAATCCACTGGAGGGCAATGCTTTCTCTAAACTTCCCAAGCTCAGTTAATTTCCTTCTACAGGAATTAACTAGTGCGTTTTCATAATTTGAGTTTATATATTAGAGACAAAATAGCAGCTTGAGAATCGGTAAAAAACACAATATTATATTCAGAACACATTTCCAATTTATCGATCGCTAATGATATATATTGCCGCTATCTCACCATCAAAATTGTCACAATACTTTCCAACGGGATAACTAATACTGAAAGTACTTGAATAGGCTCCAGCACTTCAATTTTTAATAGCATCTTCTACTAAACCATCTGTGTATACATGGAACCATTTGTCAATAGGATATCTGCAATGTATAGTAGCAAGGGCAGCAATTTTTAAATCACTTTGTACAGAAAATTGTTTACTAGCACTTCAAACAAGATCCAGGTGGTTCTCCAAAGTCATCTGGGACATAATAGGGTTAAATTCTTGTGGGGAAAACTTGGCGGTTGGGTGTAGGAATATCGAAAGTGTCATAAAGATCATGAACAGTTTAAAAGAAAGACTTATGGGTTTTAATCTTTCATTTGTGGGTCTATAATAATTTAGGAAATTGTTTCTTCTTCTCAAGATCTATTCAACCAGTTTCAATGCGCTTCTTTGACTCCTTTCAGTCAAAGGTTCCAAATCTTTCTGGAGTTCCATTGCAGCTATAGGGGTTGATTTGACCCCACCAGTGATTAAACGCAACATGCTGTTTTGGGAAAGATTAAGCCTATTTTTAACAGAATCGGAGGCAGTTATTAAAACCTCATTTCCGTATTCAACAACAGGTCGGACATAACACTTATAGGCTGTACACAAAACATCTTGTGTTGAGCCCCAAGTTGCACAAGCTAAGCGCTTCATAATGTGGACTTATTGATGGCCATTTCAGATGATGAAATAAGCCATGGTTATGGTTAAATCAGATCTGAACAATTTTAGCACGATAGGGAGTAACATTGTCGTCCTGATATATTCGTCCCAATCTAAAAACCAATCTTTCATTAATGGTTTAACAACATTTCCCAGATAAGATAAGTACAAATTTCCGATTCTGTTATCCTTTATAGTGATAAGGGGATCGCGATCCCATTCTAACCACATGCTCCCCAGATCATTAAAACTTTACCTCCAGCTTGTAAGACTGGTTGCATGCAATCTGGATTGAGAGCTTCATGTTGTTCCCGACGAATTCTTTATCTGTCATTATTCATAAAAAAATATAAACCCTTGCTTCTCGCTCCCGTCAAATTCACAGGGTGAAATTTCCCTCTCTATTCCTCGTGCTCGTGATATTTCAAGGCTTGAGTGTTGAAAAGTAACTCGCCAAAAAAAGCTTGAAATGACCTATTTCTTAGACCCGGAATATTGTTTATTTCTTAATCTATACACCAGATGGCAGTACCAGATTATTTGTAACGTGTTTAGCGATAATTATTTAATTTTTTTAAACTAGATATCAGCACTATCAAATATATATATTAGCGATGCGTTTTTGCAATCTTAGGTCAAGTACTTAGTTTCACGCTTTGTGAAAATACGTGGGTTACGTTCTCTGTTAATAAAAAAAATGTATATATTTTTTAATATTGTATACATTGTGGAGTTAGAGTTAGGAAGTGAATCGGATTCTACTTTTAGCACTTTTTTGTCACTGACTACAATAAAAATATGGGAGCAGTAGACATTGTAGACCAATATATTGGAGATTACTCTATTGCTCGAAAACGAGGAAAGAAGTACTACCAAGAAAATATTTTTCCTTTGTTAGATCAAACTATTTTGAACTCGTACCTTATTTACAAAAAACAAGGAGGCAAAAAATCACATTTGATGTTCCGTTTACCTTTGGTAGATGAACTTATTGAAATGTATTCTATATCAGAAACTCCTGCAAAAAGAGGCCGGCCAAGTTTGGAGAATAACTCCAACCATTTGACTGAAAGACATTTTTCGACAGAGAATACCTCCAACTGATAAAATATGGCAACCATCAAGAGAATGCAGAGTTTGTTGTTCCAAAAGAAATGAAAACAATAAGACGGATGCAGAAAGGAAACTCGATACTGTCAAGATTGTGATGTTGGCCTTTGCATCTCATGCTTAGAAATTTATCACACAAGAAAAAATTACTAATGTTAAATTATTGTGCATAAGTGTAAATAAAATTGGCATTTAACGTTTAAAAAACATGTTTTTTAAAAAAAAATTCTCTTTGTTGGAAAGCCAACATTCAGTGATTATAACCCTAAATGTTTGCTTTACTTAAATAATTACATTTCGTATTTGAAGCTAAAAATAAATCCAAAAACTAAAAATGAATACATATATTGAACAAGTATTTAGTTTTATATAATTTCTTGAATAAAAAAATAGGCAATTTTAGGACCATTTTCTTCAAAGTTATCCGATCGTTAAGGGATAAAATGACTCTCTTCGGTTCATAGAACTTTTTTCCAAATTTCTTCGTCCCAGATTTTGGATTCTTTAGCCCAAGCATAACGAATTTTTCGATTTACAACCGACAAATAGGGGTTTCGTGTTGGTCGTCGAATTGCAAGCCCAAGAAATTTAAGTTCCCTTGGTATTTTTCTGTGAGATCTTTGTTCCCGAGTTTAAAATGAACTCCTTTGTAATTTGTAGAATTTTCAACCATCTGCTTTCCCTATTTTTCTTCCCAATCCGCTTCAATTTCCTTTCATCACGTTTTGTTAATTTCTTGGGTCTATGTCCCCTAGACGATGAAGCTTTTGTGAGTTAACTTTAATTAAATATGCTTTATATATCCTCATTACGCTTCTGTTTTTTATTCTATAAGTTTTTTTTGTTTGAAATTTCAGATACTTTTACACCATTCTGTCGCATAGAAACAATCTGCCATCTTTTAAACTCACTAATAGCTTCTGTTGATGGCATCATAAAACAAAAACAATTAGTTTTATAAAATTAAAACAATCTTAATTTTAAATAATAAAGTTGATTACTTTGACAAGCCCTTTTTCTAAGATATTAATAAAAATGTTCTATTGCTCCATTTTAAGAAAAAATAAAAATAAGTGGTAGGTGACAAGTCAATTGGTCGGTTATCTTAAAGTAATATTTAAAGTGGATCAACATGTTACTGCTACTTTAAGTAAAAACAATTTCGGAAAAAGAACGTATATTTATTAAAATTTTTTTAACATAATATTAATGTAATTTTTTCATTAATAGCATTAATTCATCCTACAGGTGTCATCTACTCTTCCATTATATTCAGTAGCTGGACATGTGTTTGCCCTCTTTTACACAAAATGTCGAAGTCTAGGTCTATCGAAGCTATCTGCAGTCGTATTTTATATTCTGGATTTCTAAGCTTTATTTTTGTAACCACATAAACATTGAGAAATATTTTAAACTAAAATACATTGTTTAACTTAAACTGTGTGTGAAATTTCTGCGTATTCCACAAATTTGAAGCCTAAAATTTTGAAGCTGTTCCTGCTTAAATTTAGACTTTAACATCGAATCTGCTGATATATAGATGTTGTTCCTTTTCCTTCATTGGCAAGCCTTCTGATTTATCCTAAACGTTTGATTTTTCTCTCTGAGAAATATTATTTTGCAAGTATTAGATGTTTTTAAAAAATGCTCTCTTATAGGCAGGTTTTTTCCCGTTTACAAATGAAAAGAGGGGCTTTATTGTATCATTTTTAACATCGTCGTCTAAATCCAATTCATTCCACTTAGTTTTGCAAAACATTGCATTGAGTATAAAACTATTTAGCGGAACACAGGGTCATAAACAGAACATTCACAATCTAGGACGTACATAGAAAGAAAAAATGGTATAACTCTTTATTGTATTGTAATAAAAATAACAGGAAAATACTAAAAAAAGAAGCTGTGCAGCACCGAATTTATTTTTTAACACAGCTTTAGATACTTGTGGTCATATAAATGCATACAGAACACGAATCTGTATTACGCACATATTTGTAGTTTTCAAATTTTTATTTTGACTTGTGGAACCCCTGGGTATGCTTTATGGAACCCCAGAGCTCCGTGGAACACAGTGTGAAGACCACTGCCCTAGAACATGTAACGTTACCTAAAGTAAGGCAATTCAAATGAAGCAAACATTTTCATTTTATATATAATCCTTTTCCCCTTGTCATACTCACTTTTTTATGGATTCTTATTCTTAAAGTTTGTTCTTGTCCTTGAATGGTCCCTAATCTTTGTCCATCGATCACATTCGATGTAAGTTGTCGACCAGCAGTCACATGGAAACTGGCTACTGCTCTGGCAAAGGCAGGTTGATTAAACAAATCCGAAAGCGTGTCATTTGGAAGAGCTGTTAAAAAATAAATAAAATGTTCATATATATTCCAACACATCATTGTAGAAGAAATCTGTACCAACAGCGAAATAGCCAAGTAAAGCTGTTAACAAAATCAGAAACCTTTCAAAATCATTGATTTGACTCGAAAAATCTTACCCTAATTGCTTTTTGAATACACCCCCCCCCCCTCCTTATTAAAAATGGTACCATCAAAATATCTGCTGTTCTGAATTGCGGGGAGTTAAAGTTAATTTTTGGAATAGGAAGCTAAAATTCGTCACGAAAATTATACTATTAGCTATTAAACTTTTTTAAAATTTAATTTTTAAAGATACAATGCTGCTAACTAAGCCATTTGTGTGATCTCTGTAATAATTTTAAAGAATTATGCGTATTAATTTATCTTTAAGCTATTAAAGTCTTTAATTAATTAGCAAACCTTTATGTGGCAAAAAACCAATTATCAACTAAATAAATGCAATTAATTTTAGTAGCAATTGTTATGATATAAATGCGACATATGGTGTACCCGAGTGTTCATGGTCACTTACTCTTGGCCTACAACCTGTGATCATCTTGACACATCATAACACACATCTTGAAAAAGAATATGCAAATTACAGGAAACCACCAGATGGCGCGGATAGTACGTCACAATGACGAGAGTGTAAGAAAGGTGTATATAAGGAATGGTGGCAAAGAAGTAAAATTGTTCACAAGCGCTTTAAAAGACTTTCAGTGCAATAACCGCATAGTTATGGCACAAAGGAAGCATTTGGATGATTTTTTTACGAGGTAGAATTATCGGAAGACTGGAATGTGGACGTACCCAGATGGAAGTATCCGAGGAACTTGGAATCGCCCAGAGTGTCATCTCCAGGCTTTGGCAACGATTCCAAGATGATGGTAATGAGAGTAGATGTTACAGCACATGTCGCCTCCGAGTTACAACGCCGAATGAGGACCGGTATTTGGCAGTTACTGCCAAAAGAAACAGACGGAGCACAGCATCAGACCTATCTCGTCAGCTCTCTTCAGCTAACGGTACGACAGTTTCAAGGCAGACCGTGTACAGATGCTTAGGGCACATTGCTCTATATGCTCGTAGGCCTGTCAGATGTGTTCCCCTTACCGCAACTCACTGTCGCCTGCGATTAGCCTAGAGTATAGAGCATGCATTGTGGACACCGCAACAGTGGTCTTGTGTGATTTTTTCCGACGAGTCCAGGTTTAGTTTGCAGTCTGATTCTCGCCGGACTTTCATATGGAGAGCGCCAGGTACCCGTTACCACCAAGAGAACACCATTAAACGACACCGTTACGGTGGTGCAGGATGGCTCGTTTGGGGAGGAATTATTCTTGGTTCCAGAACTGACCTGCATGTTCAGAGTGTAATGATGACAGGCCACATCTATCGGAATGTCATTCTGGAACAACATGTACGTTTGTTTCGGGGCGCCATGGGTGCGGAATTTCTGTTTATGGATGAACACGCCCATCCTCACCGTGCAAACATTGTAGACGAATGCCTTCAATCGGAGGATATCACCCGTATGGATTGTCCAGCATACTCAACAGACTTGAATCCAATAGAGCATGTGTGGGATATGCTTGGCCGACGAATTGCAGCCCGTCAACCACCTCCCACCTGTCTACCGGAACTTTGGAGGGCATTGCTTGATGAGTGGTGTAATATTCCCCAAGATCAGATTGATAATTTGATACTCAGCATGCGTAGGCGTTGTAAGGCCTGTATTGCATCGTCCGGGAGACATACTCCGTATTAACCATCATACTAACCATGTTATACAGTTTTTTGTAAATAGGTTCTTTTTTGAAATTTGCTCCAGGGAGTAAAAATCGCAATTTTTATTAATTATGTCAAACATATAGCATCTTTTTTGCTGTTTACCTTTTGTTTAATAAATAGACTTTACAAATAAGTCAAATTTGTTTTGCTTCTGTCTCTTTCTTTGCCTGAACTTCATTATCCTTTATTTATGGAAATGAGTGTATATATAAAGAGAAACTATATATATATACATATAGAAACTATATATATATATATATATACACTGGTGTGCAAAAATTAAGGACGAAGTCGAAAAATTAGCATATCAGCTGAACGAAGAGGCAGAGTGGACAGAAAGACCAATCAGGAGATTAAGTGAGGTGATGTACGGTAGCACATGCGCAGATATGCAGGTAGACGTAATGGGGGAGTGTCTGAGTAGTAAAGCATGTTGTCGGTGTAAGATTAGTATTTCTGGCAAAGAGATTGCACACCGTATAGCTGTTAAAATCACACCGAGTTGCCGCCTCAGCGAGAAATGGCGAATAATCAATCTGTTAGACGACATCTGGATGCTTTTACCCAAGGTCGAATCATTGGGAAGTTGGAGGAAGGTCGCAGTGTGACAAGGGTGGCTGCAGAGTTTGGAATTGCTCACAGCATCGTTTCACGACTTTGGAGACAATTTCAAACTACAGGAACAGCTATCCGGGGGTTCAGTAGTGGTCGTCCACGAGGAACCACACCCACAGATGACCGGTATATTGCCTTACAGGCCAGAAGAAACAGGCGGCAGACAGCGGGAGAAATCGCTAGACACACGACACAGGCGACTGGACGACCGATATCGCGTTTTACCGTGGCCAGAAGACTGCATGGTGGTGATCTGTTTGCACGACGCCCTGTACGGTGTGTACCTCTAACGCCTGCCCATCGGAGAAGGCGTTCTCTGTGGTGCCGGGAATACCGGAATTGGAGAGACAATGAATGGGGACGAGTACTCTTTACAGATGAGAGCAGATTCAGTCTGAGTAGCGATTCTCATCGCATACTCATCTGGAGAGAGCGGGGAAGCCGCAATCATCCCTCGAACATCATTGAAAGGGACAGGTATGGAGGTGGCGGTGTTCTCGTTTGGGAAGGTATCATGCTTGGTAGTCGTACAGACCTTCACATCTTCGACGCAGGTTCAGTCAACGGAACCCGTTATTGTAACGAGATTCTTCTTCCATATGTGCGTCTTTTTAGATGCGCTATGGGTCCGCAGTTCCTTTTCATGGACGACAATGCACCATGTCATCGCACAGTAGCTGCCGAACAGCTCTTAGAGAGTGAGGATATTGAACATATGGATTGGCCGGCATGATCTCCGAATCTCAATCCCATCGAGCATGTATGGGATTTTCTAGGCAGACGCTTGGCAGCTCGTACCTTGCCACCAGTAACGATTCCGGAGCTTCGATTGGCGCTGCAAGACGAATGGGCAGCAATGCCTCAACAACTCATTGACACCCTCATTCTCAGCATGGGCAGACGCTGTGAAACCTGCCTAGCAGTCAGGGGAGATCATATCCCCTACTAAAGACCGGATATTTCTTGCTGGACACCCATCACAGGGATGTTTCGGCCTTCAGTCGCATTGCGCTCCATGCTACTTTTTCAATAAAGCTTCTTTTTATCCCTCTGATTTCTCTTTTAGTAAGTGTTGCTTACATTACTCATGTCCTTACGTATTGGGGATCTTACGGTATTAAATGTGTTGATTTGGAATGCTTTTGTACAAAGTTATATTGAAAAAACCGTCTCGTCCTTAATTTTTGCACACCAGTGTGTATATATATATATATATAGTTTCCTATTCCCAACCAACACCTTTCTGGTTAGTTGAGAGCAGTGCTTCTTAAATTTTCAATATTTGTGACCCAATTTTCAATCATAATTTTCATTCCCCCCCATACAATAATAATGTACTTTGTCGTGCTAAATCTACAGTGCGAACCTTAACTATAAACCGTACAAATTATTAAAATAAGTATTACATTTTGTGTATGTTATTTTTAAATAATAAATGTTTTAAGTTACTTTTAAGTTATAACATAAGTGTTTTATTACTTTTCCTTTTTTAATTTTAAAATTGGAACTGATTGCAATAAATAAGGAATGTGTATTTTTATTAAACCAGAATGTATTTTGTTTTGCTTCCTTTCAGTAAATTAATAATTCTTTAAAATAATTTTTTATCTTCAACTTTTCGATATGCTTGCGCCCCCTTCGTAGGATTATCACACTCCCCTAGGGTCGCGCCCCACAGTTTGAGAATCTCTGGTTTTGAGCCACCAATTGATCCAAAATGAACGCCATAGTTTTAAACCTTCTATTTGAACATAAGTGCTATTTGCTTAATTCTCGGAATAAAAGGTTTTAAGCTAATTAGAGATTTCCTGGAAGCGTTACCATGGAGATTTTAACAGATGATGTCAATGAGTAGTAGCTTTAGAATAGCACTTTTTAAATTTCAAATGGAATTCTTGGATTAGAAAAATAGCTCATATTTTTGGAATGAATGTATTGATTTTTCGAAATATTTAAGCTTGGGAAAGAAAGATCCCTTGGTTTTATTGAAGTTGTGTATCTCATTTCTCTGTCAGTTTATATACAATATTATCTGCGTAAATTATACGATTTTATTTTCAAAATTTTTCAAGATAGTGAAATTTCATTATGAGTGTCATTTTTATCGCGAGATCGATGTGTAGTAAAGACTGATTTAAAGCTAGAACAACACTTCGGAAATAAAGAGTTTTTATTTTAAAATCGGTTTATAGATGGCATTTAATCTGATGCTAAATCACATCGTATTTTCTTTTATTAGAAATAAATGTAGATTCCGACAAAATAATTATAGATATTTCCTTCAGATCTAACAAGAATAACAAGAGACCCAAAAAATGTCAGTATTTACCTTCGAATGCATCATCTGTGGGTACAAAAAGCGTGTAGGCAGCTTGACGTTGCAGAAGAGGAAGAATGCCACTGTATTCTGCCAACTTTAAGAAATAAGTCATTCCACGGATATCCAAATATTCAGCCAAAGAACGAACTATATTTTTAGAAAAGCAAGATAACAAATTATATATAGTTACTGAAAAAATAAACAATTATGATATTATTTAGGGAGTTAATTAATGTAACTTAGATGAAATAATGATTTCAGGACAATTTTAAAAATACTAGATTCGTCCAATATTAAAGAATAGAACCCATGTTAGGACACTTTTTCAGATCAAAATATGCCCCAACGTCAGTATTATACTCTGACTTTGTTACTGTTTCATAAAGTGTATTTTATTTCATGACTCACACACATTTTTTCTTATATGAATTTAAATCAATTATGTCCTTTCCAGAGTTGTATCTCTTAAGAAGTTTTCAACTTAATATTTTGAAGAAAACTAAGGGAAGATTCCGCCTAACTGCCTAACTGTTCGCCTAACTGTGGATCATCCCCCATAGTACAAATTATACAGCTGTTCATACTCATTGCTGAAATTGTAAAACTGTAATTTACATGCACTAAGTAGTTTACTTATTCGTTTTTTGT
The DNA here is from genome assembly GCA_019973975.1 of Trichonephila clavata. Taxonomy (NCBI): domain Eukaryota; kingdom Metazoa; phylum Arthropoda; class Arachnida; order Araneae; family Nephilidae; genus Trichonephila; species Trichonephila clavata. The sequence goes on along the minus strand of BMAO01025802.1, from coordinate 56,974 downwards.
TTGTTTGTTTGTTTTTGCAAAATTCGTTTTTGGCTTTTCTCTTCAGTTAAATTCAGCACTGAAGCTGCATCGTTCAACACTTCATGGATAAAATCCTCATATTTTAACAAACCTGCAGCTCTTGAAGCGTCCTGAAAAGTTGAGTATTTAGTTCCGTTGATTGTCTTCGTATGAGACAACGCGTTTCTTCTCACACAATGATTTAAAAGTATCGCAATCATTGCGATATTTTTCTGCGAGAGCTTGCAATAATGTACTATCGCAACTGTATTGGCGACATTATGTAAAACGAAGCACATGCTTGTTCATTCAGTGCGTACGGCACATCTAAAATTGAGGTTGCCATCTTGAACGTCGGCATTATAGCGATAGCACGCAATAAATTCATTACAGCATCATGAAAAACTTTTTTTATACATAGAGAGAAAATATTTATAAAATTTAAGGAATGGATATTTTTTTCAAAGCACTTGTGTTTATATCATAAGTGAAATACTTATCTTACTGAAAATGTGTTCAAAAATTGTAGTGCTTAGCACTTTAGCAATAAACGAAGAAACAATTCTTTAGATCCTAATCATAAACTACAAGGGGAAAGAGATGTCTCATTAACCTTCAAAATAATTATTCACTGTAATTATACGAACGGAACCTATATCATATATTACTTGAATAAATTGTGTTCACACAATGGAAAAGAAAACTATTTTCTGGACTTGAATAAAAGAATTTTACCATAGGCTTCGTTTATTCTAGTCAAGAGAAGGCCTATCATTTATTTTCTATTCCTATTTAATAAGACCTGAAAATATTATGTTATTATTATATATTATCGTTAATTAATGTATTTTATTTGACAGCAAAAAGGGAAGCAAATGCTTTTATACTTTACAGCAGTTCTTTTTTTTGTTCTAGTACTTTATAGTTTTTTGTTTTGCTTTCTTTTGTAAATGTAAATTTTTTATAATAATATTAAATGTATTTTTTGTTTTCTTTCTATTTTTGCAATAGATGGTTATTGTTACGCTTAATTTAACAGCCTGGTTTTATATCATATTAATGTAATATTTATTACAACAGAAAATAATATGAATTTTCTAACAGAATTGAAAACACATCGCGTTATTAAATAGTACTTAATATGAAATAATGTTTGTTAAAGTATTTTTTCAACGTAAGTTTTTAAGAGAATTTATCAAAAGCTTTTAAAAACATAGACATAATAATAATTTATCTTGTCCTTTTTTTTTTTTATGTACTCGGTGAAATTTCTGATGCGTGACAATTTCTCTCATATTTACTGATACGCTAAAGTGTTACTAACTAAACATTTCATTTCTTTCAACTTCTTATTCCGTCAATTTTGCGACAAAAAGTGACCATTAAAATAATTTTGAATCAGCCTTTTATTTATTTATTTTTTATTTGCTTTGAATTAGAGGAAAAACCTCTTTTACCACCAATTGATTATTTATCAATTATTTATACATTGCATATGCGTTTACAAATATTTTGCATAGTTATGTACAGAGCAGAAGATTTAAAATTTTTATCTGGCAGAGTCTAAAAAACTCATACTTCTAGACAGAATGTAACAAACTTGAAGAAGGCCCTTATCCCAACATCCCACTATTAGTTCGTGGCCCTAATTGTTGAGTTGTCATGGTTGCAAACTCGTGGGTTCGAGTTTTGTTGCCATTAAAGATATGCCTTGTAGAGGGGCTGATGTGTGTTAAATCTGAGAGTGTTTATAGACTGACCTCACGTTAGTATAGTGCGGAATTTTCGTAAAGTGGGGTGCCAGCTCGAGTGTCGTCCACGTCACTTGACCGTGGCTCAAGAATAAGATATTTGCTGTTCAGTAGCCTTCATGTTACTTAGAAGTGTGACTTGAAAAAAAAATTCAATCAATCAACCCACCATAAACTAGACCAGGTGATAATTCCACCATTCTTAGTTTTGAGTGAGAAGCGAAATATTTCATGGAATGAGAGGAATTTCTCGCAGTGAATATTTCCATGTTAACATGAAGCAGCAATGCATTTGAAAGATAGAATCTAGCTATTTTTGAGTTACATAAATTTATTATTATTATTATTATTTATTTATTTATGGAACGCCGAGTTCACCTCACTATTATTGCAAAAATGCAGTGAACAAATTCTGAGCAGGTTACTAAACTAGAGAATTGTTTCACTTGGAAAGACACAGAGCGTTTATTTCTGACCTCTAATTGTTTGCAAAAATATACGTGATTCAGTCAAGCAAGCCATTCAGGTCACCGATTTTTTCCAGCTTAACATATTTATAGATAACTGTCAGTTCGTAGAAAATGCATTTCAAGTTTTCTACTTCTTCCTATTTTTTTAGCTATCCAGCTTTAAGATCGTCTCAGTGTTTAAAAGATTTAGTCAAGAGAATAATAATTAATTGTATCGGACTCTATCCAATGGGTTGCATTACTAAATTGAAAACAAAAATATTTACGTACTTTTATGTGTACCTTTAATATAAAAATTATTTTACAATTAAATTCAATATTGTATGATTTCATGTTACATTTTTATGTATTCATTTACAAAATTAATTCAATTTATAATCCACAATTCATGTAACATTTTCTCTTTATATGTACTATACTGTTCGAATTAACAGGGACAAATGGTAAAAAACGATTTTTTCTAAAACCCTGGCTTTTAATCATTACATACCTTAAGTAGATAGAAAAATCTCTAAAAGTACGAAACATGTCCTCATACAGCAGAAATGAACTCATTAGTTGGTTTTAGTATTGACTCCATTAGTGCAGCGCACCATGTTCTTAACTTCGTCAACTTAGAACCACACTTGTAGAGCACTTTTTATCATGTGTTCTGCTGTCATGCATCTCATCTTAGCTAAGCGATTCCTGAGAATATATCATAAATACTCAATAGGATTTAGGTCTGGAGAATTACCAGGCCAATTAAGCACTTTTATTTTATTTTCTCGCTTAGAAGTCTGGACCAATATCGAATTGGGACAATTAGCCAAATCATGATAAAATGTTCCATCAAATGTTTCCATGGAGGGAACAATTCTGCTGCGAAATATTTCTATGTATTTGACATAATTCATCATACCTTTAAAAGGAACAAAGCTTCCAGTGCCATTTGTTGTAAAAAAAACCCCAAAGCATCTGTTTAGAAAGGTGTCTTACAATCCGTTGGATATGATCTGGCAGCAGAGCTTCAACTTCACATCGTCTAACTACACTTAATTTGTATCCCTGCACAAATAAATGCGTTTCGTCACTGAAAATTCCCTTCTAATTGTTAACAATCCAGGATCGGTAACTTTGGCCTATTCTAAACATTTTTTCATCGGTTTCTGAGTTAGAAATTGCTTTTTCCTCGGTCTTGGTGCCTTACGGCTAACTTCCAGAACCTTTTTCTGTACGACTGAGGTACTCACTTCAACACCATAATCCGATAAATCCCTTCGAAGGTCTGTGCTTGTCTTGCTTTGATTTATTTTGCTATTTCTTATTAGAATTTTGTCAGTTCTTGGAGTAATTTTCCGTCTGAGCCCACATTTTTCTTCTCTTTTTGGAGACGATGACCAGGAATCTAGAAATGTTCTTAAAATTCTTGAAACACTTTATTTGACCACACCAACTACCGTAGTTATATCTCTCACTGTCATAGAAGAGTGTTCATTAAAATCGATTATCTTAGAACGTTTCCTCGGTGTAAAATCCATCTTTGAACAAGCAAAAGTAATACGTGTTACGTAGAATGTAATAATATAAGAATCAACTACAACACTGAAAGGCTCACAACTGAACCACTAATGTACTAAAACTAATCAAACGTATAAATTACAGTCAAAGTCGATCCACCACATTACTTTTGAGCAGATATAACCGGTTTGAGGTGATTCTGGACATAAATGGTAATCACATACCAACTCAGACAAGAAAAAAATGTTTTTCCCAATTAATTCGAACAGTATAGTAGTTTACTAAGTGATTAATTCAGCCTATAAAAATGTTCTTTGCACATTTATTATTATATTCTTTTTTAAGAATTACGCAGATTTTTAGATGCATACACAAACACGATGGACATAATTTTAAAGCCCATTTTTAAACTGCGATCTTTTAGGTTGTCTTCCTGTAATGTCATTACGGGAAGACAATTAGATTGTGTACACTTTTTGAATTAGGGGAATGTTCCAACAGTAATATAACCCCTTAACTGGTTTGCCCGTGCATCTTACCGAAAGCTGACCACAACTGGTTTACCTGTGCGCTGTACGGGCACTGATATTTTCTTCTTTCTATCATTGATTTGCACATATTTTTAATTCTTATATTGAGAGTAATAGTGCTAGTGTTTTTAAGAGATGCAATTTGTTCATGTTACTGAAACACTTCTCATCCGGGATTTTCTATGGGGTGAAGGTGAGAAATTTTCACTGAAGGCAGGAATTTAGATTCTTAAAAATATACGACAAACAGGGAAGGGCAAGACAATCCGTGCCATTTGTTGCTTGAGTAGAAATGAAAATAGAAAGATAATCCTAAAAAGCCGATATTATCTCTGTTCCCATTGTAATGTAAAGCATAGTATTACACCGTGTTTCAAATTGTGTGTGCGCACAATCGTTACGATTTCATTATACTAGTCTACGCAACGCTCTTCTAAAAGAATGTGTGTTCAAGAGTTTCTCTAATAATATCTCAGTGAAATTTTGGTTAATTTAAAATCCCTTTGAAGTTTCCTCTGATATGAAGAATACCGGATATTTCCTTTTCTTTCAATTTATAGTTTTAATGCTATATTAATTCGAATGTTTATATATATATATATATATATATATATATATAATTTAGTGTAAATTACAATTTTTCATTATTTTTCCCATTACCTAAAAATATAAGTAATTTTATTAAGAAATTATGCAACAACTAATATATTTTCTATAAAAGCGTAGTAAAATTTATTCTTAATATAATATCTGAAGAGGTATTCTTGGCAGCAGGACTGTTCTTGTGCAGAATGAGAAAAATGATTCAGGGATCAAAGTTATAATTATTTTAATTTTTTGTTTCATTTAAACAAAATTCTTCTTCATCATTCTTTTAATAAATTCATTGGTATTCTCTATTTGAAAATAATTTTTTGCTATATTTTACAAGTAACTAAACTACTTTTTCTGGTACTTTTATTACAACTCTTTATACAAGATGAATTTTTTGGTGGAGATTTTTTGTACAATATATTAGTCTTTTAGTACATATTTTTCTCACAGATGTATAATTTTATGTTTTTCATTTTGAGGAATGAAAAACTTGGTGAAACACATAAGAATTTTAGCAACAACGCTATCCAGGTTATAATACATATACTATAAATCGAATAAGACATTTCCCCATATTCCTGGAAAAAGAGACATTTTTATCCCAGACTAAAAGTCCTGGAAACCCTAGTACATACAGTTCAAATATATGAGCATTTTAAAACAATTTACCTCTATTAGGAATTATCACAGTATCAATATGATGTACAAATCCATTCCGAGCGGTGAAGTCTTTTTCAACAATGCGAGCTTCATCAACATATTGGCCTGATGTATTGCAGGATAGTTGAAGTGTACTACCTTCTAATGTTTTCAGTTCAGTTGTTCCAGCTGTCACACTGCTACACCATACGGTATCAACTATGTGGTATCGTAGCAAAACTACAAAAAATTTTAACCCACAATTACATTAGATTGTTATCATACTCATACTAAGCTAAAAGAAAAAAAATTTAATTTTGGGATTTTTTATGCTTATTCATTTAATTTATGGTATTTTTCGTTGTTGGGTATGAAATTCTTTAAATTAAGACAACAACTAATTATTGTATTCAAATTTAATCTGTAAAATCTTTTTTTTCCAAATAATATCTGTACTCATTTCATAAAAACATGAAATGAACTAAATTTTCAAACATTTGTGAAAAGACTTTTTTTTATTGAAAAATGCTATAAATAGTTTTCTGTCAGCAGCAAAAATTATTTAGGTAGGTCAACCTTTCAACCATGCAGTGTTTGTGTATGCGTATAAATGAATGATTTTGTACTTCTTTTTTAAATAGATTTCCGTTTCAATTATATTCATATTTTTAAACAATTTTTTTTTCAGTATTATTACATTTATAATGTTCCTTGTGATTTAAATTTAACTTAAACGCCACACAAATTTTATGTGTACTTTATGGTAAGAAATTACATAGATTTTCGAATATCTTCCTTAGTACTGGAAAAGTGATTCCAGAAAAAAAATTAGCATTTTCCTTTTCTTTTTTTGATCCAATTCAGAAACGCAACGTATGAATTCTTTTTTTTATGTTTAAATATAGTAGATATACTTCGTATAAATTTATTTAAAATTGGAATCAAAAGGAAAAAAATTTAATTTAAATATGTAAGAAAACATACAAACAAATAAATAAATATTCTTCAAAAAATGTGTGAAGTGCGCGACACGCTTCAAAGCCATTCAAGTAAGAATTCATATTCATACATTTCATGGAGATCCACGAATTTAACATTTTTTGTACCTTTTAAAGGTCAATACATTTTGTAGATTTGTGATATTTATCCTTTTTATTTGAAAAATAACAAAGAGAAGAGAGAACAGAAAGTTATAAGGTGTTATTAAAATATAAATACATATTTAATCAAAAATTTAACATAAAAGCTTAAAAAATACAGTCTTATAAGAAGAAACATAAAATGATGAAGTTAGTTTCCAGTACAAAATTAATTTCAGAGATCATGAATATTAAGAAACTAACAATAAATATGTCATTAATTTATACAAATTAATCTGAGTACAATTGAATCAAAATACATTACAAGAATATTTATAAAAATTAACTAAAAAGGTTACAGCTTCTGTATTCATGATCGTATAGGCAATAATGTAGAATGTTCTACTGAAGTAAAGACATATTTATTGAATATTCTTTTGTCTGAAAAAATTAATCACATAAGGAGTTATAGAGGCCGTATTTACTCGAATCTAAACTACACTATTTTTCCAGTTTTAATGCTACTGAAAATCGGGTGCAGCTTAGAATTGAAGGCAAGACATTTGTTGGATGGAGGAAATTGAATTTCCACTATTTTCAAAAGGAAAAATGTAACCCTTCGTTCTGGCCACTTGTATCGATCACTTTTTTTATTCCGCAATTTATGTGTGTGTTTCCAGTATATATATTCAGTCTATTCTAAACATCGTTGTCTGCTCATATTCGGGATTTTTTCTTCTTTTTGTACGCTTTCTTTTAATCACTTTAACATCAAGTAATAGCATCAGAACGAGTTCACTATGATTCAAGTATGAAAAGGGGGGCAATTTCATATGCAGAAAAAAACGGAAACAAAGCAGCTGCCACTGAAAATTTGACACGGATGAAACAAATATGCGTCGATGGCATAAACAAAATAAGATTTTGGCTTGTAGATGTTCAACAATCTTTAATAATTCTCTTACATTCTTCTATAATACATTCTTTTTTTAAAAAAATGTAACGCAACAAATGCTTTGGATGGCACGGAAGACGACACCGTGTGGGAAAAGACGCCGCCGCCATCAATTCCGAAGTTACCTGGGACAATGAATGTGAGTGACGAATCATTTTCGAAACTTAATACTGACGGTAAGAGTAACTATTTGTTCATGTACAGTAGAACGTCGTTTATCCGAATCAATTGGATCGGACACCGTTCGGATACACTATTGTTCTGATAACCAAAAACCGAATGCGATCCATGCAGTATATGAAACCGGACACTATACGAACATTGGAAATCATCACATGCAGGAAACGTGCTTCAAGAAAAAGCAAAATAGGTGCAAAATGTCGTGTTTTTACCTTTATTGTGGAAAATAATCACTTATTTTTCGTTGTATCACTGTGCACCTTCGTTTTTTCGCTGCAAGGTCTCAGATTCACTTGAGCAGCAGTAGTTGAGTAGGACAGCACTCTGATTGTTGTTCGTACCACTTCATAGCTGTCTCTAACGCAAAAAAAACGCGTCAGCATTTGATGAACCTTTGCTACTTCCGTTGTTGCTGTCCTCGTCTTCATCCGTTTCATCGTCGACAGGGTTGGATTCTTCTTGCGCGGAAGTCACAATCTCGTCATCATTTAGCATTTGAAATCCAGTTTTCTGCATCGCATGCCATCCTGGTATCTACTTCAACACACACACACACACAAAACTCAACAAAAGAGCATGTATACACCCCCTCACTTGGAAACAAACTGACCTAATATTCCGCTCAGATATTTACCAAATCACACAACTGAATTTCCCCAAATATCCCTCATCTTAGATTTTCCCGTCATTTTTGGCCTCACGCGAAACAAATGTTGAGCATTGCACTGTTCGAAAACGTATCCAGACTTTGGTTCGGATATTTGACGCTCCAGATAATAAACGTTCGGATAAACGACGTTCTACTGTATGTAATTGAAAGAGTTCTTAATACTGGTAAAATAAATTATTAACTTCTTATTATTTCTTATTAAAAATTTTTTAATTTCTGAAGAATTGGATATTTATGAACCTTTACATATTTTTTTAAAATATTTTTTCTCAAAAACGGGAAGAGATTTCAGGGTGCGGCTTAGAATCCATGGCGGCTTAGATCAGAGTAAGTACGGTATATTTGTCAATAATTGCTTCTATTTATATGTGGCAGTATGATACATATTTTGAGGTACACGAAAAGTGAAGTTAAAAAAAAAAGATTTAATTTCTTTTACTATCTAGTAAGGCCCATAGTATTAAATAAGTAATTATATGGTCGTGGAGGAATTGAGTCAAAATTTCTCAGATTTGATTTACGTCATCCTCTGGAGCAATACGAGGGCTATTGGTGATGGACCTCGTAAATTTGAACCACGGTCATGAAATGGAGACAACACCTTAGCTGTGCCTTTTTTTATTGGCACATTTTGGACAAAAAAAATAACCTCTTAAGGGGTTAAGTCGTATCTATATACATATAAGACGCATTTGTTGTCTGTCTGTTTGTCTGTTCCCTCATAACTCAAGTTCCAGACAACCAAATAACGTGAAATTTGGTACACGTACACAAAACTACATGGGGAAGGTTATTAAACAGGTTTCGTTCAACTTTAAAATTCAATTTTTAAGCGATTTTTCAGCTAAACGAAGATGTGACGTCATCAAACATGTAAAGTCTTAACTCTGCAAAAATGAATGGTTCGAGCAGTTTTTTGGGGCATTGTAGCACATTTTACGGTAAATATATTTGTTTATGGTTGTATTTATTCGTTTTCTTACTCTTTGTGATGGAATTTCATTTGTTCTTCGAAAAAATCGTCGTAAAAAAATGTTCTTTCTAAATTTTGTTTTACCTTTTGGCAACAGTCGACTTTCGATGTGTTATAACGTATTTATCCTTTTCCGAAAATTCAAGATAAATAAAGGATGTTATTTCAGAACAGCTTTCTCAAACTAAATGGTCATGCTATACTGTTGAAAGTGGACAAGGTGTACCGTTAAAGTGTACTGATATTCAGGTAATGATTTAGTTCTAAGTTTGGTTGGATTGTTGAATCGGCCACTTATCCCGCCAACGTGAGTGGGTGATACCAAAGCCTAGCCTCCGCATTAAATTTATGTATCTGTGTAATTTTTGTTTATGATTATTTCTTATATACTTTTGTGGTTTGTAATAACGCATGTTGATTGAATAATGGAACAACTACACAGCTTGCAAGGCCATTTTTATTGTGCTGGCCACTTTTAAAGATATTGGGTGGATCGTCTCAAATGTAGTATAGGGGGCCCTTTGGATTTGGAGATTTTTATATTCATGTTATGGTGAGATAACGAATTCATTCTGGCATCCGGACACCTATCGCTAAGTGAAGTAGCTTGGCAATCGATCTTGGTCGCCAAAAGAAATTGACAACGCCAAGGCTACTACACTTTAACTGGGTGGATCCTAGCAGGGTACACTTCTTGGCGACAAAATTTTTCCTTCCCCCCATGTTGTTTATTAGTTTTGTTATTTTTAAAGAGTCAACAATGCAAAAAACATTTGTACGTATTTTGGTACTAAACAGTTGTAAGGGCCTTGGGTTTGTGCGGTTGCTTTTTCTTATTCTCGCTAACCTGAATGTTGGTGGTATTATCAATCTACGGTTGTGCTTGGGCTACAATTCATGTACATGAATTCATGTTCATTCACATTACATGAAATGAAGCACATGGTTGCTAATTCAGTGCATATAACATATTTGAAATCAGCGTTGCCAACTTGGCGAGTTATTTTGAACGTTGGCTTTGGTGTGATAAAATGTTAGCACCAACATTTCCTTCCATTGAAAAAGAAAAAGGGTACTGCTGTTCCTGATACTTATGTATTAAATACACCGCAGACAAAGTAGCACTTTTTTCACCAAAATTTGACTATTTTTCTTCATATAAAGCACATAATAATCTGTTATTTTGATATCATGGTGCAAATTTTGTTGCGGTTACACCAATATGTACCCTTTTCCTTCTATTGGCCTTCCTTCTATTCTATTCCTTCTATTCTATGTTTTTCCATTATAACAAAAAAGTAGAAAAATGTAAGTAAAGAAAATGACACTCCATTCAAAGTAATTGGGATTAACTGATTGTTAATGTTGTGATTTAAATTAGAATTTCTATTTACATATAAGATTTTTTAGCATGCTTCTTTTGTTCTGAGGTGCTTATGGTAGTTTCCTCAAAATAAAACCTTAATTTATCTATTTAAAGTAGCTTTTTGGTTTGGATTAATATTATAATTTCTACTATATGTAAGGTTACTTTATATGTATTTATTTTATTTCTTTTTCAATTTTAAATATTTAAGGTTTTATGTTATGTGTTTTTTTTTGTTTGTTCAGAACTGAGTTTTTAAGCGGAACAATAATTTGTGGTGCTATTTATAAACAGAATCTTAGATCATGGTTACTTATTCATGACACAAATATCAAAGGTTTTTTTTTAAAAATTTTTTACAATCAATGGAACTATGAAACGGAAATTATAGATGTGATTAAATGCTTATCAAAGTAATTTTCCTTCTACAAATCTGTTCTTCCTACTGATTGTAATTATATATACACATGCATTGTATACATTTTTTACTTATATATGTTACATGTTTTACATATCTATGCCATTTTCTGTCATTGAAAATACAGATTATTGCTATTCATCCTTCACCGCCATATTCAATGCTTTCTTCAACAAGCGGTGAGTAAACGCAATACTTCTTTGTTATATTTACTTTACTGCAAGCAAATACTGCAACAAATATTACATTACTTACTACATTATTACATTCCATTCCTTCATTCTTAGGAATGCATTGTCATCTTTTGCTACAGTCATGTCTATGAGAAAAAGGGGGGAGTCTGGGCAGGAAAACAGTCAAGTCAAAAGCAGTAGAACATACACGTGCAGCAGAAGCTCCTGATGAAAAAAGAGCAAGACTCCAGACAGATCAGGTCCACCATAGTCTTGCGAAAGCAGCTGAAACTCCAGAACAATATCAAGTGCGACTCAAGTCACATCAAGTTCGCCAGAATGCATCCAGAGCAGATAAAACACCTGAGCAAAGGCAATCACGTCTCCATGAAGATCAGGTCCACCACAGATTTTCCACAGCAGCTGAAACACCTGAGCAAAGGCAATCATGTCTCCAGGAAGATCAGGTCACCACAGAGTTGCCAGAGCAGCTGAAACACCTATTCAGCATGCGGCACGTCTTCTAGGCTTAAGAAAACAGTGAAATGTTGCCATCACTTTGAAATAGAAAGCCCAAATGCATGATGGTTTCATGTACAACCCAAGATATGACTATGAAAGCAACAATGTTCTTGACATTGGCAGAATGTCGAATGTTTTTCTAAAGTGTAGTGCACTTAAGTCGAAAGAAAAAACTCCAGGCATGTGCTGCTCCAGTGGTAAACTGCCACCAATTCTAAAGCCACCAGAACCATTGCTCAGTCTGTTAAAGGGTGAAACTGCACAATCAAAGGACTTTGTAAAACATATTATACTATTCAATAATATGTTTGCCATGACTTCCTTCAATTCTAATGTTGTCCTGAATAATGGGTGGACACCAACATTCAAGGTCCAAGACCAAGTGTACCACCATGCTTGACCTCTTTATCCAGCCAATGCTGAAGACAGCAAATATCTCCAGATTTACTTCTTGGGAGAAGATGAGCAAGTGCAAACACGACTGGATTTGCTTGACAGTCCAGTCCTGTTGACGGAAACATTGTCCTCAAACTGCAAAGAATGCTTCATCAGCATAACAGCTATGTGAGGTCATTTAAAATGGCTGCTGAGATAATGGATGATAACACACTAAAGTGGACTACAGAATCAAAATTTCTGGCAAAGCACCATTTAAGGAACACAAAGGCAGATTCAATGCACCATCTGTTAGGGAAGTGGCTATCATGATTGCTGGAGAGCTAGGTGATCGTAGGGACATTGTGCTGCATTCAAGAAGTTGCTCACAAATACCACTTCAAAGGATTCAAGAAACTCACAGGTCATATGATCCACTTCAGTACCCTCTGGTATTTTTAGAGGAGAAGATGGCTATGGTTTGAACATCAAATATGTAAACAAGGTCACCAGCAATGACTACTATGCATATCGCATGGTGCAAAGAGTCAACGAATTCAGATTTGCGAGGCAGCTCTGCAATAATGGGCGGAGCGACTGTTGTGCTTGCTGGTGATTTTCGACAAACACTTCCCATTGTCACACGTGGTACACCAGCAGATCAGATCAATGCCTGTTTGAAAAATTCTTATCTATGGCACCATGTCGAAAAATTCAGTCTAACTACAAACATGTGGTTACACATTCAGGGGGATTTGTCTGCAGGACAATTTGAAAATAAGTTGCTCCAGATTAGAAATGGTAAAGTTCCTGAAGATCCTTCAATAGGCCTCATCATTATGCCATGTGGTCAAATTGTCAACTCTCCTGACGAACTTCTATCCAAGGTGTATCCTAACATTCGGCAAAATTTCAAGGATCAGGACTGTCTTTCTCACAGAGAAATTCTGGCAAGCAGAAATGATGTGGTTGAGAAGCTCAATGTCACCATTCAGAAGAAGCTTCCAGGGAAAGTATATGCCTACAAGTCCATAGACTTAATCCTTAATGATGATGAAGCAGTACAATATCCCATTAAGTTCTTGAATTCCATCCAAACTCCTGATTTGCAAGCCCACAACTTGATTCTGAAAGTTGGTGCTCCAATAATGCTGATCCGAATTATTGATGCACCCAGGTTGTGCAATGGCATAAGATTAATTGTGAAAAAGCTGATGCAACATGTCATTCAAGCCACAGTACTCACAGGGTGTGCTAAGGGTGAGGATGTCTTCATTCCAAGAATACCTATCATTCCCTCAGACAACACCATACAATTCTAGAGAATACAGTTCCCTTTGAAACTGTCCTTTGCCATGACAATCAACAAGTCACAGGGCCAGTCTCTTGGGATTGCTGTAATAGACTTGTCGTAGTCTCTCACTACCCCTAGGGTTATTAATTCCCCTTTGCACATTATCTACATTTGGATATATCGGATTCATAATTAATGACTACGCAAATAATAAATCAGTTATTTATTTTTTTATTTCCTTACGATAGAAATACACAAATATTAATCAAACTTTAAGAACAACAAATTATAGTGGAGTGAGATCATAATTCAATTATGAACGACGGAACACTAACTGATACCACGGGGGAATAACGCATACAATCAAACTACGCATTTAAATCTAATTTACAAAAATCACAGACCTGATATCTCCTTAAGAAGGAAACTTGAATACTTGTAGAATTTATGAAGTGGCTTCAATCCAGGATATCTTCACTTACGTCCGAACCGAATTAATGAATGTTTTTCAATAATCTTCCTTCCGCTAACAAACTTCACTTAGTTAAACTAATCTCCTAGAAATACCTTCTTAATCAATCACGTAGTTTACTCCTCTATCAAAACACGTAGTCATCCTCTTCTCTTCATTTCATTTCTCCCTTTTATATCTCTTTCGAACTCGCTAAACCCGAAACTATCTTATTTGCATAAGTCACACTTTCAGCTCTCAGCGGGGATTGGTTAAAATAAATACAATTTAAAAGTTTATGAGAGAAGGTTAGTGAAACGCGTAAACACCCGTCACAGACTTGCAGACACCCATGCTTTTCTCATGGGCAGTTGTATGTGGCCTGCTCCAGAGTGGGCAAAGAGGAAAATCTTTTTGTACACACTCCAAATGGAACTGCCAAAAATGTTGTCTATCCCATTGCTTTACGATAAATGTACCCTTTTATTGCATGCAAGTAAACAGTTTTGTACGCTTCTACAGAAAACCTTATTTTAAACCCGGGCAAAGCCGGGTACTTGCAGCTAGTATAAAATATAGCTTTGAGTAACTTTAACCCTTTTACATGTGAGTTGTATTCTACTGGAAAAGACTTAACTTATAGGAATGAACATCTGTAAAAAGAATTTTTCTTTTACAGATCTAACTTAGCTAAGCAAAAAGATTGCGATATCCACGTAAGATGAGTTTTATTGCCTATGTAAAAATATAACAATACTGGCGTGTTAAATGAATTTTATAACAAAAAATCAAATTTTACAGTGAATTATATTCTATGACAATAAATACTAACTTGGAGATTTATTGGCAGAGTTAATCCATTCGGGAAGAAGGACGCAAACGCGTGCGTACCGCCGGGGTCGGAGGTTTCTGTCGCGTGCGGCACTCACAGGACAGAAGGTTTTGTATAGTTAAGCCTAAATCCCCTCCGCATGAAAATACCCGAACTTGAAAGCGTTATTTAATATAGTTCTGTAGAGTACACAATTAACATATGCTTTCTATATTTTGTATTTACATACTCTGTTTACTCAGTTTTTATTTTATTAAGTTACTTTTTGTTTAAGTACAATATTTTAAACATTTTACTGTCAGTATTTTTTTTATCATTTAATGGCTTTTAACATAATACACTTATTAACTAATTATGTTTTTTAAAATTCTTCTTAGTATGAAAAGTTTTAAAAAAGAATCTACACTGAGTCTTATATTATAATTCTTGCACTCGTAATAAGGCATTTTCTATTTTGGAGGGTTTTTTTCGAGAATGTGAACAAACGAACACTAAATTTCTATTGTTGACGACGTCATATATAGATAATCTTTTTCTGTCGATGTAATCGGCATACAGATGTCTGAAATATCATTCTCATAAAATTCGCAATGAACACAAGAATCAGAATATATTATTTATCACTATCACTACACTTATATTCTCATTCAGAATCAAAATTGCATCATTCTGCTATTTCAATTTCAATTAAACATTTTCGATATTTCGACCTTGTAAAAGTAAAAAAAGAAAAAGGAACATTTTGTCTGCCAGATGTAATTATCCATTAAAAACTAGACTGCAAACCCAAACCAAATGCTCTAGCGAAAACAAAACTCTGATCTTCACTATAAACAAAAACCACGTGTTCGTATCAAAGGCAGTCATAAATCTTTCAATTTGGAAACATTCTATTCCCCTAATGTTTATAAATTAAAATATACGTGCATGTAATACTTCTCTCATTTCAAGTAGAAGGTCAGATCTACAAGTATCTCAAATCTTAAGAGCATGCAATGTGTCATCTATTGCTAAAAAAGCTGAGCTATAAAACGTTCCAAGCCAGTGGCGCAGGGATGCGACGCTCGGCCCTGAAAGGAGAAATATATGCTCTGGCGTACATACGTAACGCTCGGGAACTGTGAGTGTTTCATGATAACGCATATGCGTGACGTTCGGCCCAAAGAGGTTTTAACAAAAAAAAAACAATGCAATCTGTAGAGGCTCATTAAGCTTACAAGATGCTTTAAAATAAAAAATTTATATATTGTTAAATAATCAACAGTAGAGATAATTGCTGTAGATGCTGTTGAAAAGTTTAAAAGATTTGGAGCTCAAATTTGGGGTGATACAAATTGGTCAATTATCTTTTACCTTAAGTAAAAATGGCCGCAGCAGCCTAGTGGCCAAGGTAATGGACTCGTGAATGGTGTGTCATAAGCTCAAGCCGAGTACTGCTGAAGACCCGCCGTGTAGGGGAGAGATGCATGTTAAATCTTTCGAGAACTCAAACGTCCTCCCGTTGCTGTAGTGTGGTAGTTAGGAGAGGGTGGTGCTAGCTCAGACCACCTCGTCACTTGACAATGGTTCAAAATTACGATGTCCGTCGCCAAAAGCCCTCGAGTAGCTGAACAGTGCGCCGTTAATATTCACTTACTTACTTACTTAAATAAAAAATGGAACGAACCTTTAAGTGTACTAGGATCTTCCATGAGAGCTTCCATAAAGGTTGCAGGCAAAGATTCCCATGCTTCATCAGTAGGAGCAAATAAGGTAAGAGATTTCTTGTCTCTCAACTCGTTCGACAGCTGAGCTCGAACTAATGCTGTAGCTGTAGTACTCAAAGCTGGGGTTTTGGCCAAGAGATCCGAGATAGTATTACGACCAGTCGAAAGTAATAAAGATTCAGTAACGTGAATTAGTCCATTTGTTGCTTCAATGTTAGTTGCAACTACTGGTACGCAATTAATTGCAATCAACTAAAAAAAGAAATAAGACTCGATTTAGATCTTTTTCAGACATCTTTATTACTAAATTTCTTGTACAAACCACACTAAGAGGTATAAATGAAAAACGAGAATTGCATAATATTAATAAAAGTTTAGAATTGAAGCTTGAATTCAGGTTTTCTCTTTTATCCATAGTTGAAAATAAGATAATTATAATAAAACTTTTTTGGTAGAAAGATTGTTATTTCAAACTCTCTCTCTCTCTCAAAATACCAGAGTTAATCAAAAACTAAGGGAAGTTTTGTATTTTCGTTGGACTGTAAGCAAAGACTGGACGTATCTCAAATCATCACATATTTGCTTTAAATCACATCGGGGTGGTTGTGTAAGTTAAATGATCCATCAGTACTCCATTCAATCAAATTTCGTGGAGCTAAAAAAAGTATAACGATGGACGTACTACTCCACGTCAAGGAACAGTATGTGATATTGTTCTTTCTGTGGTAAAAAGAAATCATACTAGCAGACATCCCTCATCGGTTTCTAATGCACCTTGGAACAAGCACCAATAAGTTGGTGGAAGGGCAAGAGGGAGGCCCTCAACTACCCCTCAGGATGTTCTCCCTCAAAATTGAGGTGGTACCGAGCCAAATTGTACTGTCACCAGTAGGGTACTCAGAAATGCGGTTAACCGTAGACATAAGAACTAATCCCTTTCCACGATGAACTTCGTGGGCTTCGATCTGACACCGTCGATCAGATGGCATCAGAAACAAAAATAACACAACCACCATTATTCAGAATAAGTAGGTAAGAATTGGAGCATTCTACAGTAAGACACATAAAAGAATACCAGACGAAAATCGAAGTGGTCTAAAAACATCTGTTACAGAAGAAAAAGTTCTACGGGTTGATTCCATTAACACATACGATCGAAGAATCGCAATAACGCAAGTTACGGATCTCTTGAACATCAATTTTTTTATGTGCCATATGAGTATCCAAATCATAACTGAAGATCATCAGCAGCCATCTTTCCCAGCCTACGTAGAACCCTGGAATGGCTGCATTATCAAATCTTCGGTCCTTAGAAAAAGAGATCAGATGACGAGGTTCAGAAGTTGTGATTTTGTGAGCAACCGAAAATCTTCACGAATGGGCACAAAGGCTGATTGTGCAACACCGAAAGTGCATTGCTATGAAGGGAAGTGAAAAATTTACAAATGTAGTTCCTGCTTAGAAATAAAGTTATAATGTGAAAAATTACTTTACTTTTTGATTTACTTCGAATTGTGAATACTTACGAGCAATATCTTTGCTCTTTAGTATTAATATGGTAGCTAAAATATTCCTAAGCGGAAAAAAAAATTTAAAACAAAAATTACCTCAACTAATAATTATATTAATAAAAAAGTATTTGATTATATGTATATATAAAACAAGAGAAATTAATATAATTACTGACACATCATAAATGAATTTGTAATGATTAAAAATTTTTTCATCTGATAAATAAATTGAACCATCTAAAAAGAATTTGCTTTTCATCAGTAAATTCCTGAACAATGAATAAAAATTTGAGAAATTTTTTATATTTGAATATAATTTATTGTAATTTTTATCAAATATCAGCAATGTATATAAAAATATCAACATATATACACTACTGGCCATTAAAATTGCTACACCAAGAAGGCGACATGCTACAGACGTGAAATTTAAACAAGAAGAAGGTGCTGTGATATGCAAATGATTAGCTCTTCAGCGCATTCAGACAAAGCAGGCGCCGGTAGCGACTCCTACAATGTATTTAAATGAGGAAATTGTTCAACCGGTTTCTCATACACAAATCGCGTAGAACTTTGTTGTCTGGTGAAAAGCTGTTGTGATGCCTCGTGTAAGAAGCTGAAATGTGTACCAGCACGTTTCTGACTTTTATAAAGGTCGAATTGTAGCGACCGGGATAGCGGTTTATTGTATCTCAGAATTGCTGCTCGCGTTAGTCGAGATCCAATGACTGTTAGCAGAATATGGAATCGATGAGTTCAGGACGGTAATACAGAACGCCGTGCTGTATCTCAACGGTCCCCCATGACCAGCAGTGGATAAAACAGGCATGTTACCCGCATGACCTTAATGGATTGTGCAGCCACGTCACGAACCCTGAGTCAAGAATTGGGATCGTTTTCAAGACCAAGTGTCTGCACGAACAGTTTGAAGACGTTTGCAGCACCATGAACTCTCAACTCGGAGACCATGGCT
Organism: Trichonephila clavata; assembly: GCA_019973975.1. Lineage (NCBI taxonomy): Eukaryota > Metazoa > Arthropoda > Arachnida > Araneae > Nephilidae > Trichonephila > Trichonephila clavata. The sequence goes on along the minus strand of BMAO01025802.1, from coordinate 38,012 downwards.
TTGGCAACCCTAAGCCCTGCTAAGCGACAGGAACATCTTCAGTGGTGGGACCAACGTCGAACCCGGGTGCACGAATGGCAAGACGTTATTTTTTCAAATGAATCCAGTTCTGTTTACAGCATCAATGTGGTTGCATCCGTGTTTGGCGACATCGTGGGCAAAGCACATTGGCAGCGGGCATTCATCATCGTCATACTGACCTATCACCTGGCGTGATGGTATGGAGTGCTATTGGACAGATGTCTCGGTCACTTCTTGTTCGCATTAGCGGCACTTTGAACGTTGCGCGCTAAATTTCTGGAATGTTACGACCCGTGGCTCTACCTGAGCCCTGCGAAACCCTACGTTTCAGCAGGATAATGCACGATTGCATGTTGCCAGTATTGTATGGACAGTCCTTGATACGGAAAATGTTCGGCTGTTTCCCTGGCCTGCTAGTTCAACAGATCTCTTGCCAATATTAAATGTCTGTAGCCCATCCGGTATAGTGATTAGCGAAGCTGACTGCGGTGCCGTAGGGCCTGGGTTGGAATCCCGGAGAAGGCATGGATGTTTGTATTATAATCCTTTCTGCTTTCCTTTGTGTTGTAAGCCCATGTGTAATACATTACGTGGTGTACGGGGTTTATAAATGTTCTCAATAAAAAAAATATTAAATATCTGGTTCATGGTTGCCGAGAGTCTGACTCGTCACCATACGCCAGTCACTATGGTTGATGAGCTGTGGCATCGTGTTGAAGCTGCATGGGCATCTGTACCTGTACATGCTATCCGATCTCTGTTTGACACAATGCCCAGACGTATAAGGGCTGTTATTACAGTCCAGAGGTGGTTGTTCTGGGTACTGATTTCTCAAGATCTATGCACCCAAATTTCTTGAAAATTTAATCACTTGTTATTTACAGTATAATATATTTGTCCAATAAATATCATTTCGTTATCTGCATTTCTTCCTGATGTAGCAATTTTAATGGCCAGTAGTGTATATATATCAGCATATATAAAATAAGGATAATGTATTTTTTTTTATTATTATTTCAGTTATATTTACAAATGAAAAGAAAATTTTAAAAAAAATTTTTTAAAAAAATAACATATAACTATCTTAACACTCTCAGATTTTGTGAATAGAGCCTTATCGTATCAATCCTTGGCGGGTTCTATGGTTTTGGGATATTACAATTCTTTCCAAAATTTCCTTTTTATGATTTACAATTTTCAGCACAAATAATTCACGCCTCTATATCTTTTCAGTCGTCATCCTAATAAATAATATGACATTTTTCAAAGTTTATAAGCATAAAAAATACTTGGAATGTGTCCAGTTTTTGAGCGTCATTTTGCTTTAGAACTGTAAATTTTATTATTTCAATGTACCGTGCTCAAATTTCTTCCATATTTCTAATAATAAATATGAAGAGAAATCCATACATTCAAAGTTTAAATTTCTGATCAGTTTCACATATAATTATGTTTCGATTCCCATATATAAGCAGAAGTATTATTCTAACTCTATTATAATTGATTGATTTATCCAGGTTCCCCCCCCCCACACACAGACATACTTAACAAGGTTTAGACTTACGTAATTACCCTATTTACATATATACAAATACATACTTATTTTCGCAAAATATTCATTTATTAAATAATTATTTTATACAAAAAGTGTCCATAATAATGCATACAAGGTAAGGTCATACAAAAGTCTTATTTATAAAAGAGGGAAAGAAAAATCAAACCATTAAGAGATAAAAGGAAACTCATGACCCTAAGAGACAGTAGGGGACAAGAAACTCCCCTTCCCCCCAAAAAAATATTATAGAAAATATTATTGCATTTTATTACAAATATATGTGTCAATTTTTAGGCAATTCATTGTTTTAGAATATGCAACCAAGCTTATGATGTTTCATTTAGTTTCAATGGAAGAATGTCTTTTGTATTTAAACAAAATAGGACAGGTTCTGTTATGAATGACAAATAATCAAATTATTTGAAAATTTAAAACTATATTTTAAAATTCTTATAACATGCAGTGATATTCACTGTAACCTTATAAATGTGTATGGATTTTCTCTCAGTAAAATATAATATTTTCTTAGAAATACTTACTCCATTTGGATATTTCGTAACTGTAGCTGAGCCTTCTCTGTAAAGTGTATGAAGAGACTTCGGAAGTTCTTCTGCAGTTATTCTACCTTCTACTATGGTATATAATAGTACAGATGGTCTGCTGCGGGATTTTTTGCTAGCATTAAGAGCCTTTTCTTGTTCCTTGGTCAATGATTCAAATGCCTTATCACGAGCAACAAACACTGTATATGCTCCTCGACTTGTAAGTAGAGGAAGAATTCCTGATTGGTCTGCTTGCTTGACGAATTGTGAAGCTCCGATTTCTTGAGCAGTCTCAGCGAGATTTTTTAAAGGTTTTACTAGAACAATAATAAAAATTAATTTTATTATTGTGAATAATTTTGAAGAAAACGTAACAATTATGTACAAATTCAATCTGATATAGCAGTTAAATTTATTATTACATTATTCTGTATTTCCTAAAATTTATTCAAGCTGCATTTGAGTTTTGAAATAAATTGCTTACAGGGATTTTTCATTATTGGAAATTTAATCTTCTAAAAGGAGGAAACCTGAACTGTTATCCCCACTCTGCAATTTTTTTCACGACTGCACTTTGAAGCTTATTTTGACTTCACGTAAAGCAACAGTACCTCTCAGCATCGGAATCAAATATAAAATTCATGACCCCACAGGGGCAATCCATTTTTTAACCTCGATACTAACACTCTCACTCTTTTTGTCATATCTGACTGAAGTTGAAAAAAGAACCCTTAAACTTCAAACTTGGGCAACGCAAATATTGTGTAAATTTTTTTTCTATACAATTTCGTGGGTCTCTATTATCGCGTTGCACATAAACAGTAAATGAAAATAATCCAAAATTTTATACAAAAGGAAAAAAAAATTCCGAGATTGTAGGTTTAAAATATTTTTTTTCCTCTCCGTTATTGCAGTAAGAAATATAATTGTATTATAGCATTATTCTCGATCGTAGATAGCATGTGGAAGACCTAGTAGATGCATGATGGATTTGAACCAAACCATAATCAAGTCTAAGCGTTTAACTGATAATTAAGGCTACGAAAAACGGCTACACAAACCTTTACTAGTTGGTTTAAGGTAACTCCTCACAGAACTTCAATTACTATAATAAAAAGTGAACACGAACAAATTTGGATTACATTCAAAAGCTGAAGTTTTCTATTGCACTATTGAGAATTGGTTCGTAATTATTCACAAATCAAAACAGTTTGATGTAATTGTATAGGCTGTTCTAAGCTTTTAGTTTTTGCTTTTTCACTTAGACATCGAATTCTGATACCATATATATATATATATATAGTATTAATTTATTTAAATATATAAAAATAATTTTTTCATTTTAAGAAGTTTTTTTTTTTTTTTACTTTTTATTATCTTCTTTTAATCTAATCAGGAGTGACAAGCACCAGAAACATTCAATGAATATTTTACCGTATAAGAGGGGGGGGGGGATTCGGAACACTTTTTATGCCAGAAAAAAATGGATCAAACTGAGATAAAATAGGCTGCACTCTACAAGATAGCGAAGCCAGAACGTAATATTAATGTTGGAATGCGTTCAAATCTGAAAAAAAAATCATCTAAATTCTTTAACATTACGCGAAGATAGCCTTAATGAGGAATTGCATTTTTGTTTCGATTGAATTATTTTAATATAGTGATTACTTTACATTCTTAACACATAAAGACAAGTCATTGTATATTCACGTGATACTATAGAAATTGAATGTAGTTATGCTATTGTAAGAATAAAGAATATTTTAAGTATTAAAAGGATAACATATTGTTACGAATTGGATGTATAATTAATATTTAATTTCATCTTACCTCAGTGGCGCAACAGCCCATGAGGTCCAAGGCCTACTGTGCCCATATTAATACACGTGACCTTGAGCCAAGAGGTTCATGAACAAATGTTCCGATCAGGTGGTCAGTCTGACGCGAACCCCCCAGTATTAAGTTCCCAAGCAAGCTTGGTACTCATTTATCGAACCACTGAAAGGATGAAAAGGCTGAGTTGACCTTGCAAGCCCGAGGTTTGAGCCTCGGACCTATGGTGTGGAAGCGCCACCCACAGGTCACCACTCTACCATTCAGCCTCTGGGTTTCAATTTCATCTTAAAATAGTGTAAATAATTTAATACCTGGTGTTTAATACGTTATTATTACTTTATGTTGCATTTATTTTATGATGAAAATTGTAATATTCGCAAGCGCACAACGCCATCCCTTACATTCTAACGGCTTTTCAATGGAAACTTGGTGATACAGCCAAGTTAGCATCATTTTCGGCAACCAAATTTGGCGAGCACATGCATGCTTCTGGAAATCACTGGAGAAATCAATAACGGATTTTTCGAGAAGGCACAGGAATTTATCCGCGCAGACTACAAATAGCAATCGCCCCCTGAAATTGAGTCAGTATTACTTTGGCTGTTGAAGAGAACGAGAGGTTGCTTGTTGATAACATTACGTTCTTGTATTTTTAGACACTGATAGTTGGATCTGAGCACTGTAGAATGTGTGAAAACCTTACGGGATTTATCAAGCCAATTTTAGTACTGAATCCCTTTATTTTAAGGATTGTTTTTCCACAATACATTTCCATCGCTCCTGTTTTGCTCTTTGAGACTGATAGCACAAAATCCACCAACTCCAATCTGCGTAACAATATTAAAAAAGTATTGCATCATTGTTACGATTATCTTAATAATATAACTATTGTTTTACTATAAACAAACAAAACCATTAATTGTTTATTTAATACGACGCTGTGTAAAGATTGGACATAAAACTGCAATGCAACAATAATTCATATTGCATCATTGTTATGACTTCATAACTAATACAGTTACTGATTTGAAGTTAATAAAAATAAATTAAAAATATTTTTTATTACATATTGTTCGCAAAGAAAACGACGAGAGTGCTCTATTTCTATGAGCCTCCTAAACTATAATAATTACTATTCAAAATTTATATCTTACACAATCACAGTTCAATTTTTTCTCTTAAATGTCCCCTTATTTTATGAGAATTTTATTAAACTTCTTGCTTGTGCTTTCTCCAGTTAATTTTACTGCTCATTAAAAATGGTAAATTTTATTTCGCACACATTTTCTTATTGATATCAAACTAAAGAATTAAAAAAGGAATTTTGAATTTGATAAAAGAATAATACACTTTTAATCTTAACTTTTGAATGTAGAAAATTCTTTCTTTAAATTTTTGATGTATTGAAACGGAAACTTAACTTTAAAATACAAAGAAATCATCTTTGATTAAGATAAAAGAAACATTTTAAAGTGAATGAGGAAGTTAGTGGTTACGTCCATATTTAATCCAAAATTCTACGAAATAACAGTTTTAATACTATCTTTAAACCATGTTTGTTCGATCACAGAGTTTGTAAAGATCAAAAACCGAGAAAATATCTCATTTTTGATGAAATGAATGAAACCATTCTAAACAAAGAGAAATGTTTTGTGGAAGTGAGAATAAAGATTAATCATCATTTTTAGATGTCTGCTTTAACAAGCGTGAAAGTAACTCATTTCAGTATTTTGGCACTTCCCAAAAGGGGTAGATAAGAACTTTAGTATCTGTGTTTTTAACACAAATTTGATGATCTTTTAATATGCATTTTACTTTTAATGAAGAGATTCTACTAATATACGATTAAAGAATTTAAAGATCGAGTTAAGAGATATTTTAAAGAACAAAATGAATACTCTTATACGTGCAGAAATTATAGAAAAAATGTGTTAAAAATGTATAAATATATCAAACTGTAAAAAAATAATAAAATACCTAATGAACAGCCTCTTTCACCATCTGTTCTTTCATATCCGGGGCAACAAGAAAAACGAACAACGCTGAAAATATTTATGATTATTTTGGTACTATGAATAAAAATATTTAAATTAAATAAAATCACAATTCATTTTATTACAAAAGCAATAAATGATGCATATAAATTATGAAAATATCCAGAGTTTATACATATATATATGTCTCTCTTCTTTTCTGTACATTAGATAAGTTTCTCGAGGAACAGTGTAAAAAATGAAATAAATGAACATTTTGTATAATAAAAAGGGGATGTGTTAAACCATATACCGTGTGAAACAAAATAAAGGACTTTATTTCATTCAAAAAAAGGAGAGAGGGAATCGTGTAAATAGAAGGATGAAAAATCAACATTTTCAATTTTTTACACGTGTATTTACATGTACATTTTTGTCACTTAAACATTTAATTTTTTTCAGTTTTTTTGCGCAACGCATCTATGTATTTCACAATAATATAAATTCATATATGTTTCAACTATTAACATAAATAAAATAAGAAGTGCATACACATTGCTTCAAGAAATGTGTATGCATTTTAAAAAGTGTATACACATGAAAGTGAAAGTGTAGTTAGTAGCGAGGTAGCAAATTTCGTAACCAATAGATATTGCCACCATGAAATATTTCGTACATTTGATCATTTACCGTTTCTGCAAAGGCTAAGTTGCTAAAATTCAGCCTCAACGGGGGGAAAAAAGAATCATATGAAATATATATATATCATTCTTGTAAAAGCTTTTCTGATTGGTCCGAATACGCGGGTGATGCAAGCCTACATCAACCTGTTTTAAAAACGCTAACCTTGCCGATTTTGGGAGATTCAGTTGTGTTTATTTTTCGTTTGGTTATTTCTCGTATGGGTAAAATAAAAATTAACCATCACGTGAGAGTTCAAAATCATTATGGATTAAAATCCATCGAGAGAAAATTAAAGTGAATTATTGCATATACATATTTATATACAATATAAAGAATAAAACTACACAAAACTAACACGTGTGTGTGAGGGGGATCTATGATTTACACTTTTTTGAATCAATAAAACATTTTAAACGTTGATGCTTACGTTTCAGAGCCGCAGAGACTTCCTCCCGTCCAAGGAATGGAGAAACTTCGATCACTATCGGTTACATGTTCTTCTGCACACACCATTGGCCTGTCATTGAATAAGCAAAAATAGTTTTAAGAAACATTGCATCTTTAAGTAATTCTGTCTATTAGTATAATATTTGTTACTTAAAAAATATTTTTTTAGTACGTTAATATAGCTCTAACTCATTCACTGACAAGGGGAGGGCACGACTAAAGAAATTCATTTCGGGACGAAACTTTGTGCAATAGTAGTACTCCTTTAGGATATTCAACCCTCAATGTAAAGGCGGTATTACACGTAAAGTTTCCGTGCAATTTTTTCACCCAACTTTTTTCGCCGAATCTGAAGGGGAAGGGTTACCGTAAGCAAAACGACATGCTCTGACGTCAGCCACTCTCTTTCTCCACATTGAAACATTACTCGCTGATTTTTCTGCTTCGAAAACGATCATCCAATATTATTTCTTTTATTTCGCTGGCGCTTTTGTTTATGGGGGTAAACAGAAATGAAGCATTATTCTGTTTAAAATATTATACGCCGTTAAAATATTGTACACCATTAAAATATTATACGCCATATCTGATTCGAAGCTACCACCATTACCGCCATCTTGTTTGTGACGTAGGGCGCCGAAGAACCCCATTGGCTGGAATTTCAAGCAACTTTCATTTAGAGCAATTTTCTCAGCTTACTGGCAAAAGGTTGTTCGGAAGCCATTGCTATGTCAACGGAGTAAAAATTGCACGAATTGCGCCAAAAATTGTACCAAACGTGTACGTGTGATAAGGCCTTTATTCCCTCGAATGAGCAGCTATTTCTGAGAAAATAGCCTTCGAAATTCATGCTCAGCTTTTATACATTAAGTTTTAATTACTTCCAGTGACGCACCGGCGTGGTCGATCGAATACCTGTTTACCATGCGGTCGGCCTCGGTTCGAGTCGCGCTGTCGGTTTTTTTCTGTTTTAATTCTTAAATTCATTTAATTATTTTTACAATTAAATAAATTCATTTAAAAAAACATTAAATATTTTATATAATTATAAAATAAATTTATAATATATATATATATAAGATATATAATATTTGTATTATATTAATTATAAAATATTTTTCATAAATCATTATTGTAATTTATTATATTTTATAATATTTTGTTTTATATTTTACTTATAATATATTGCATTTCATATAAAAGTATTTGTAATTAATTTTTATATAAATATTATTTGATATTTATATATATTTTATATTAAATATTATTAATAAATATATAAATATATATAGTTATATTTATAAAATAAATAAATATTTATATTTCATATAAATATAGTTATTAATAAATATATAAATTATAAAATATATAGATATTTATATATTTTATGAATGTAATTATTAATAAATAATACTTATCTATAAAATATATTATAATAAACATTAAATTATATTTTATATAAAAATTAGTTTCAAATACTTTTATAATATGAAATACAATATATTATAAATAAAATATTATATAAAATATTATAACATATAAAATATATTATAATAATTATTTATAAAAAAATTATTTTGTAATTAATATAATAAAAATGAAATATATAAATATATATATATAATCAAAATTTCTCTACAAGAGAGAGATGAATTAACATGATTAATACTTAAATGAATTGCAATTGCAAGATAACCAGACAACAGAATTTAAAATTAGATATGAAAAAATTGAAATAACAGAGCAAAATATAAAAGAATGGATGCTACAGTATTATCAACATTGCTGACTTAGGACAGCTAGTATACAAAAAAATTCCTCTTAAAAAAATTTATCTGTATAAAAGTGGGGTTGAGCATGTTTTTTGGCCAGCCAACCTTCCCCCTTTCTGTTGATAATACCGAGCAAAAACCAATTGGAAATAATGGATAGGAAATCTAAATCCATATATTTGTAATTTTAAATATATCGGCCAAACAAGCAATAATATCAATATTCATCTAAACCTGCATAGATCAAATACCAAAAATTACAAATATAATAACAATAATAATTCTAAAATTGAAATTAAGCACTTTCATCTACATGGCTTTGAAAATGTTGTGTGTGTGATATTTTTATTCTTAGAGTACAAGCTAAAAATAGACTGTGGTGGGAGAACCACTTCATTAAATATTTTAACACTATATATCCTTATGGTCTGAATACCATACACTTTGGTAAAAATGTGTTACTTAGCATTCAACAAAATGATAACAAGGAATATTTTTATAATAGGGATAATGTAATAAAAGTTAAACGAATAAAAAGAGGCAAAAGGAAGAAAAGAACTAGTAAACTACCAGTTGAGATTGTTTCTAAAATTTATGATTTATGTAGCAACTTTGAAAAGTCTTTTAACATTAAACATATTAAATATTTCCTGTTTGATTTGAACAAAAAAGAAATTAAGTATACTAAAGTTATCCTCAATAAGAATGATTTTCAAAATTGCCATGCCTTACATATTATTAAAGGTATATATATTATTAATTTTCTCATTCATAATTTCAATATAAAAGATAAAGATTTGGTAAATAGTACTATTGAGTATTGTACAATTTTATTCATGAATAAATCTTATAATAACATTAATTTTTCAAAAATATTTAATAAGTATGTACACACATTGCTTACCTATCAATAATGTTTGCATTAAAAAGGCTTTTAAGTATAATAAAAAAAATGGTAGCTCAATTTTTAACTACAATAAGATTAATGATTTGTAAAATAATCCTTTCTTTGTAAGGATTATCCTGAATTTATAAACGAGCATCACAAACATGTTGTAACAGGCAATTTAAATATTGTTGAAGATAATACTCTTAGGGAGATAATGTCAAAAGGTACTAGCTATAGATTAATGATCTTCAATAATAATACTGCCATTAAAAAACAAATTTCTAAAGATATTTGTAACTTTATTACTAAATTAGCAATTAAATACACTTTTCCTATTGAAGCTTTTAATGAATTTAAATGCAATGTTTTAAAAGAGTTACTGAAAAATAACTATAAAACTGATTGTAAATTAATTTACAAAAATATTAAGCATCAGATTGTAGAACTACAAAAGAATTTCATTATTGTTTATGTTAACAAAGTTCGGGGTAATTATGCAATTATTTGCAAATGGTTGTATGCTGATATGCTAAATAGACATTTTCATAATAATAATGCTTTTAAAAAATCTAATTCTTGCACTAGAGAAATTTTTAATCGAATTTCTGCTTTTTATAAAAAACTAGATTTACGCATTTCCGGATATTAAATTCCCTCATATTTTCCTAACTCCAAAATTTCATAAAAGTCCTATTAAATTTAGAACTATAACAAACGGCTTTAAAACTTATATTACACTTCCGGGTAGAAAGCTACAAAAGATTATTCAATCCACATTAGACAGTATTGATAATTCGATTATAGTTAAGAATAGTTTAGATATCATTAAGTATATGCAAGATAAAAAAATTATCTCTCTTCACACCTATGACTTTGAAGATTTATTTAATTCCATAGATATTGGGGACATGGTTAAAATTCTCAAAATGGCCTATAACAAATATTCTTTGAATAAACTAATTAAGTATGATAAATATCTTTCTATTATTCATCTAGTACTATATGAAAATTATATTTTTCACAATAACTCTTATTATCAGCAAATTAAAGGTCTTCCACAAGGAGGGCCTGTTTAGCCAATATTTATTTGCACTTTTATGAATATGATAGCATTAGTTTCGATTCTTGTTACTTTTTTAGATACATAGATGACTTAATCATCTTTAGTAATGTAGTAAATTACGTTCCTAGTTTTAAATATTATCCCCAATATCTGAAGTTATTAAAAATTAATTATAATAATGACTCTGCAAATTTTTAGACCTACAATTAATTGTTAAGAATAATATACTAATTAGTAATATTTTTGATAAAAGAGACTCTTTTGATTTTAACATTATTAAAATGCCTTTTGGGGGAAGTAACCTACATCTATCTATTTTTAGAAATATTATCTTAAATTTTATAAAAAGAAACAATGATTTAGTCACAGATAATGATGTTAAGCAAAATAATTTTAAGCTATTCTGCAATAATTGCTTGGAATACAACTATCCAAGTAAATTAATTTTTAAATATATTTCTAAATTATCTCTCTAATTCTCCCTTTCAAAGTTTAAGTATTATTCTTTGTTTTTTTCTCCTTCTGTTTTTTATTATTTTCAATATGTTTTTGTTTGCTTAGTTTAATTACAATAAAACTATCCAGGTGGCGTCACTAATTTTTGTTTCTGTTTTTACCAATTTAACACGTCATTTTTAACGGTCATATAGCGTGGTTGCTCTTGATTGTACAGATCTTTTTTTTACGCTCTCTTGTTGATTGCATTTTTTCATGTAAGTTTTTGTTTTTTTTCCTTTTTAAAATTATTTTTATTTTTATCTTGTTAAGGTTCATTTCCTTTCATATTTTCTATTATTTTTTATTATTTTTATTTTATTTTTCTGTTGGTTGCAAATTACACATAGTTGGTTTTAGGCCTAACTTTTCAATATGGTTATTTTTTGCTATTAATTCGAAAATTTCTGCTGAACGGGGAAGGTTAGATCTATAAAATATATTTAACCCTAATTTTGCTGGTCCTAATTCAGCAATAGCTTTAGAAATCATAATAGGTCTTCATTTTAGTCCATTGACTGTACTGATTTTTTACATTTTAAAGTTCTAATTCTGTTTCATATACATACGCTTGTTAATTCTTGTACAATAGACTTTTCCATCATTTTTTAAAGTTGTGTTTCTTGAAATCTGGTTTAAATCTTCTAGCTTTCTTAGTGATATAATTTTGTATTATCAATTTTATTATGTCATGTATTTTTTTTTCATTTTATGTTACTATATAGTACTCAGATTTAGCGCGAGCTCTGCATTTCTGTATGCAATTTTTAGGTAAGTTACCTTTTTCTCATAATGGATTTAGATTTCCTATCCATTATTTCCAATTGGTTTTTGCTCGATATTATTAACAGAAAGGGGGAAGGTTGGCTGGCCAAAAAACATATTCAACCCCACTTTTATACAGAGAAATTTTTTTAAGAGGAATTTTTTTTTGTATACAAGCTGTCCTAAGTCAGCAATGTTGATAATACTGTAGCATCCATTCTTTTATACTTTTATATTTTTATATTTTACTCTGTTATTCCAATTTTTTCATATCTCCTTTTAAATTCTGTTGTCTGGTTATCTTGCAATTGCAATTCATTTAAGTATTAATCATGTTAATTCATCTCTCTTGTAGAGAAATTTTGATTATATATATATATATATATATATATTATAAATTTATTTTATAATTATACAAAATGTTTAATGTGTCTTTTTTTAAATAAATTGATTTAATTGTAAAAATAACTAAATGAATTTAAAAATTAAAACAAAAAACCCGATCGCTCAACTCGAACCGAGGCTGACCGCATAATAAGCATATATTCGATCGACCACGCCGGTGCATCGCTGGCAGTTTTTTAAACTTAATTGTATAAAAGCTAAGCATGAATTTCGAAGGCTATTTTCTCCGAATTGACTGCCCATTCGGCGGAATTACGCTGCGGGTTGACCACCCTAAATGAATACTACCATTGCACAAAGTATCTTTCCGAAATAAATTTACTTAGTCGTGCCCTCCCCTTGTGAGACAAAAAGGAGATTTGGATCAAAGTACAAAGGGAGCTTCTATTGGGTAAAGGAGCTTTCAAATTTTTTCATTTCATTATTTTCCTTTTTATTTTAATTAACTAAATCTTTTATCTAAGATTTGTTTCAATTGAGTCATTTTTTTTGTTTTATGCCTAAAAATAAGTAGAAAAAATTTATGAAAATATTCATTTTTGAAATTTTTAACGAATTTAACTGCTTAATATTAATTGATATATTTAACGGTTTAATATAATTATAATTTAAATAATAATATTTAAAGTTTAATATAATTAACAATTTATAAAGAAGTGACGAATTTCAAAAACACAAGAAATTATAGGCAAAAAAAAAATTTGCATTACATAAATACTTGATATAAAATGACATATTGTAATCAAGTTCAATAACATTCCACTAAAAAGAAGTATTTTAGCATTTTGAATTTTATGTCCCCTTTAGTCCATGTACTGAAAAATGCGCATTCACGCAGAACCAGTTCTCAAGCGAGGCATAATAAAAGCCACTAGTTGTTGTTCAAACTCTGTATATCTCATTTGTCATTCATAATAAATTAAAGAAAAACCTTTTCTCAAGCCCCAATTGTTATTCAAATGACCATGAAAATGATTACAGAATTACAGTAGTTGTAAGCTTCGTAAATATTAAATCACTAATCAGTTTAGAGAAAATGCTTTCATTTTTCATTGAATAATTACTTCCTTTTTCTTATAAGTGAAAAAAGAGTATTATTATTGTCTTATTATTTCCTCTTTTAAACTGATATTTTGCTGATTTGTCTTCTGCCAGTTAAATTCTTTAATGTGAAAGATTATATTATTTATACAAATTTTTTGGCAAACATTAGAAGGACAAATGGAAAAAATTACAATTTTAATATAATCAATCACAGAAAGAAAGAAAAAAATAGGAATTTATATGTTAGATGATAGGCTATGTTCTTTTTTTATAATGGTGATAGGAAATTCGAAAATTCAGGTAGCAGAACGTTTTTTTTTTTGTATTAATAAAGAAGAACCTCAAATTATTATATTGTGTTAACTGAAATATGAGGGAAAATAATATCTAATGTGATAACAGATAAAATATAAAATAAAACTCCGTCTAGGACTATAAACGCAATGTTGCAGAAGGTTGAATGACCTTTAGCACTCTTATGTATACTATATATATATATACACTGGTGTCCAAAAGTTAAGCATAAATCGTAAAATGCGAAAAACATGGAGTAAATATTCGTAAAATTATTCCAAATTTCTTGCGGATATTAATTGGGTGAAAGAGAAACACTGGGTTTATGCAAAACTTTTCAGTCGACTACGTCCTGCGCGAAACACCGGCGCATGTCGGAACGCGGAGAAACCGATTCTCGCAGCATAGGTAGTTCAGAGAAGTTTCGTGCAACTGCTGTGCGAAGGAACGTTGTTAACCATCAAACACGGTGAATGATGGCACAAAGACGCCAATTGGACATGTTTACGAAAGGAAGAATCGTTGGAATGCTGGAATCCTCACGATCACAAAGCGAAGTGTCTCGAATTCTGAATGTGGACCAGTCTGTGATCTCAAGACTGGGGCAGTGGTTTCAAAGAACGGAAGATGTTACCCGACAACCAGTATCAGGTCGACCAAGAGTCGCAACCCCTTGCCAAAACCTATATCTGGTAATAAGTGCGCGAAGTCAGAGGGGCAGTACTGCCAGAGCACTGGGTTCGGCGCTCACAGTCGCCACAGGAATACGAATTTCGAGACAAACTGTTTACAAAAGACTCAATCATGCTGGCCTGTATGCCAGAAGACCAGCAGTTTGCATTCCCCTCACGTCTGCGCATAAACGCGCTCGTTTAAACTGGAGTTTGAAACATCAACATTGGAGTGTGGGAGAGTGGGCCAATGTGATAATCAGTGACGAGTCCCGGTTTAGTCTGAGTAGTGATTCTCGGCGGGTAACGATCTGGAGAGAACGTGGAACACGTTTTGAAACAAGAAACATAACGGATAGACATTATTTTCCATCGAGGGGAGTAATGGTATGGGCAGGCATCATGATGGACGGCCGCACAGACCTCCATTTCTTTGACACGGGGCCTGTGGCTGCTCAAAGATACAGAGACGAAGTTCTTGAGCCTTATGTTCACTTCTTTCTAGGTGCTGTCGGTCCTGACTTCATATTCGTGGAGGATAATGCTCCATGTCACCAAGCGGTGCTGATTGATGACTTCTTTGAAACGGAAAACATTCAGCGCATGTCGTGGCCTGCGAACTCCCCTGATTTAAATCCTATCGAGCATGTATAGGATATGCTCAGGAGACAAATTTCAGCCCTTTCGCACCCACCAAGCTCCGTTACAGAACTGAAGAGAGCTCTCCAAGAAGCTTGAAACCGTTAGCCCACAACTCATTCATCATCTCTTAGCAAGTATGGTAAATCGCTGTGCAGCGTGCCTGGTTGTCAGAGGTGACCACACGCCTTATTAAACTGCAGCATCAGTATTTTATTTAATGTTTTTTTTTTCATTTTTTCTTTAAAGTGGGAATCCTTGCTATGCTCAGATTTCTTTCAAACTGCTACTTTGGATAATAAAATTAATTATTATCATTCTTTTGATTTGCTTCCTTATTTTATAACCATTTTACACTCACATATCATGTTTCCCGCCATTCTGATTTACAGTTCCTTCTTTATTCACATAATTATCAATTATGCTTAACTTTTGGACACCAGTGTATATGTCGTGTTTTTCGAGTGAACATCAAGACATTTTATTTTAACCGTCTTTATTCCATGAGATCATTTTGTAATCTGATTGTAAGAGAGAGAGAGACGGACACGTGTTAAAAATCAAGAGACCGCGGTGACTCAAAAGCCAGATGTCGGTTCAAGTACATTCCTTATTGAAGAGGTATATTTGAAATACTAGGTAATAAAAATTAATGGTAGGAGCGGCGGCAAATCTGTTAAAGCCATGTGTTCTCCATTCCTGAACTGGATAATAAATTTAATACTTGAAGATGTAATGGGAAAATAAAATTTAAAAGTGGCCAGCGATTTAATTCTAGATCTAATTTAATTATCTTTACATATATATACTATATACTAGGTGGTTATAAAATTAAACTTCCCCGGCTTTTTTCCTACAACGTAAACGGGTGAATGGAATGCAATGAAATTTTGTATATGCGCTTCACACGAGATGCGCTCACGGAATTTTGGGAAAAAAAATTAGTTTCAAAATGTCCACCAGATGGCGCTTTTCGGGAAAAACATGAAATTTAACTCAATAAACGACCAAAACGGAATACAGAAACAATATTAACAAGCCACAACGTCTTTCATTCGAAGTCAGTTTTCTCAATAGAATGACTGTTGATTGGCCATGGCCTTGGAATAGCCATGTGGAACGATGAATCTCATTTCTACCACAATGGGATAGTCAACACATAGAATTGTCGCATTTGGGCTAAGAAAAATCCTCGGATCCACCCTAAATTTCCCCTACAGTTTACAAATGTCACTGTATGGTGTGGATTCACAGCAACATTCATTCTTGGGCTATTCTTTGAGGAAATTGGTATAAACTAGCAGAAGCTAACCTATGTGTGTGTGTTTTTCATAAAGCTTCCTCTTCTTCCCAAGCATGCAAATCTCGATATTTTTCTCCTTCAACTAACAACTTTTCCCAGTTTTACACATTTTATTTTTCATCATTCTTGTTCTGGATTGTTAATATTGCTTCTGTAAGTTTTGGTTGTTTATTGCGTTAAATTTCATGTTTTTCCGGAAAGGGACATTTTCCTCTGGTGGACATTTTGGAACCAATTTTTACTTCGAAATGCTATGAGCACATCTCGTGTACAGTCACGGTATACAAAATTTCATTGCATTCCGTTCACCCGTTTGCGCTGTAGGAGGCCGTTTATAGGGGAAGTTTAATTATAACCACCTAGTATACATATATATAAAGACGGAGAGGAGGCCAAATTCATACAACATTGAAATTAATATGCCATCCTCAAGTTATTAAATGAATTAACAAGAAAAAAATTGTTTTTGAAGTAAATTCCTACATTGTTAGAAAAATGTACTGGCGCCATCTGTTGCAGCTCATTGTAATTTCGATAGAAATAACGCAGAATAAAATTAAAATTAAAAAATAAAATTTAATTAAAGAATAAAAAATTTGAAAACACTGTATTAAAATCAAGTGTCATCCACTACAAGTTTAAAAAAATGCATTTGAACTTGATTGGATGAAAATAGAGAGTATTTTATTAACGATTGAAAATTTGAACAAATATTATAAAAAGAGAGAGGGAACTAATAGTAGGACATGAAAAAGAATTAACTATTCAGTATCAAAAAGTGATGCAATTGCAAAACTTAAGCCTACCTTACGCTGGCCTACCTTCATGGAAAAATAGGGAACATTGTGAAGTGTGTACAAAAAAATCTATACAGAGTCGACTACACTTAAAATGTAAAGTTTGCAATATATTAGTTTGGGTTAGAAGAAATATATTATTTTTACGTGAACTTCAAGACTTATTTGACATGTTTCGGATTTTTTTCTTCAATTTTGGTCAAATACACACCATTTTGTTCAATAATTTGCTGCCATTTTAAAGGTAGCTTCATAATGCTTCTCTCATAGAAGTCTTTGTTTCTATTGGCCAAAATCTCTAGTAACCGATTTTCACAAGCTTCTCTTGTGATACCATTTTCTTATCATTAAGGAAGTTTAACAATGCAAGAAAAACATGGTTTAATCGCTTGGTTCCAGCTCCGGAATACATGGTGGATGTTTGGCCACTAATAAATTCTAACTCAATAATGACCAAATTCTCATTTAAAAACAAACTTAACTTTAATTAAAATGGTTAACTTTAAGAACATTTAGAATTGATTAAAATATAACAAATGACTTGCCTAACAAGGTTACCACAAGAACGTGTACGTTGGCCAGAGAACTGTCAAGCTGCTTGACTTTCTGTGGTAGACGAATTATTTGTAGTACGTTATGACGTGGCTAACTAGGATTTGCACGTGCAGAGTTGCCACAGATGCATCAAAAATTCCAAACCAAACTCTCGGAGTTTCTGGAGAGTCACTATAGACGTGTATGGCCTGCTGTTATTCTGATAGAACCTAACACCTTTCCTGTTGGCCAATTGTGGCCGTTCCTGATCAATCACTAGCTTCAAACGGTTCAATTATTGACAGTAGAGATCCAAATTTAGTGTTTGGCCATATGGAAGCAACTTATGGTAAATTATTCCTTTCCAGTCCCACCAATTTCACAGTAGAACCTTCCTGGTTAGATTACCGTTTGAGTTGTTTCACCGCGCTTTGACCACGATTGTTTTCGCACAGTGTTGTCGTATGTGACCTATTTCTCATCCCCAGTTACTATCCGCTTAAGAAATAGGTCAATTTCTCCTTCAATTTGACCACGTCTTCGTAGATGGATGTTCGATCCCTCATGTTTCTGTATTAATTGGTGTGGAACCCAACCATCTAGCTTCTTTTACAATCCAGCTCTGTCCAAATGGTTCAAAACTGTTTTATAATCGATCTTCAGCCCCTGTGTGATGCTATGACTACTAACATGCCGGTAAACTTCGATCATTTCTGTGGTTTTATCGACATTTTAGAAGACGTGTATATCTGAATGGAATCGACGAAACCAGAATTGCACGTAATTCGCTACTACGAGACCATAAATATCACTCACAATTTCAGCCGCCTGGATTGCATTTCCGCCTTCATGAAAGAAAAATTGCAAAATGTTTCGAATTTTCTCTTTGTTGACTTCCATTTTTAACACCCTGTAGGACACAACTGAAAATACCAAACAGAAAACAACAAAAGAACTTTTTTTAGTGCAAAATATCACCTTTCTATAGAGTATAAATCTGAAATTGTGTGACCGATATTTTACGAGATATCAAACACTACAGCCATCTACCGAAAAAAGTAATAGATTTATTTTTCCTCTACCTAATATTATTCTTGGGGAAAAAATTGTTGTTGTGAATTCCATCGAAAATATGTAAGCGGTACTAAAAAAGGGCAGTGAAACATGTGCAGTTTCTTTATTTACAAAGTTGTGAAATATTTTCAACTTAAGTGACCCGAAGGTTCCAAAAAGTATTAATTTAATTTATTAGTTCTAATTAACGACATTTTTTTTTAATTTGTAATATTACTGTATAAACCTTCTAATCTGCTTTTATAATATAATCAAAAAATGCGTTAATGAGATATTCCTTTGAATTCCTAATTTGGGTCACAAAGGGTTAGAGCAGCGGTTCTTAAACTGGGAGCTTTCCTGTAGGATTCGTGAAGGTCTCTCCTTTAATGTTCTCTCTTTCACAGACTTTGAAAGGTTTCGTGGAAAAATTGGAACATGTGCAATCCTAGATTATAGATCACTAAATTGCCCCCATTGAAAAAACTCTACAAGAGCATACATTTCAATCAAGAATATTAATTCAGTTTTTTTATTGTTTGCAACTATAGTGTTCAGTTGTTCTACAGTTTTTAACCAGTTGTTTACAGTTTTCTTAAAGGGGAAAAAAAGAAATGTTAAAAAGTCTGTATAAGAAGCGGAGGCGCGAAGTCTTTGAATCACTCAACCATTTACACCAACCAGAGAGCAACCTCTAAGCTCTCACCCAAGCCAAAAATATTTTCCACGACAACATGTAGAAGAACCTTAGGCACGCCTCCCGGACCTCCACGTCTCAGCCAATGACCATCATGCCTGTGAGCAGAATGCAAAATCTCCATTTTCGTCAGCTCCAACATCAAAGTTTATCAGATATGGTATTGAAGGCTGTTTCACTGTCCAGATGACCACAGAAGAACGCCTATCCACGCCTTTAAATCACTCATCCATGTGTTAGGAGTCAGGGCAGATGTTCAAATTCTTGGGAGTCTGCGATGTCAGACTGATATATAAAGGGGATCCACGGTGATCGAAAGTTTAAAAACCGTAAGTTAGAGGGAACTTGACAGATTTCAAAAGTAATTCAGGCTAGTCTCTGCTATTAAACACTTAATAAAAGTATGCCTAATGATGAATAAAATCTTCAAGCATGTTTAAATAGTTTTCAAAACAGTAAACATTTTCAAAAAAGAAGGAAATAAAAAAAGAAAAGAAATCATATAGCATTCAAAAGAATTTTTGGCAATTGGAATTATATTTTTCGCAACAGCGCGGGTTTTCGAAGGCAACAGAGATAAATTAGGTGTATAACTTAGACAACACTCCGACTAACAAACAAGTAACAAATGACGTCATACTCATTCTAACCTATGTTTAAATATGTTATATTGCATAAATTTATAATACATGCATTCAATGTAACTTTTTTCATTTCTAAATAATATAATGGTATACTACCTATTTCACTGGAATGAGATTACAAATATAAAAATGGCTGTCTTGCAGTTTTAATATTACTTAAATGTAATAATGATAATAAGAATTTTTTTATTTACCCTTGCTTTTGCGCTATTTTTTTCCACCATGGATCTGAAGCTGTAACGCATGTGAATAACAAAAGTACTAGAATAAGTGCAGAGGAAATTTTCATTTTCAAATTCACAGGCCTATAGAAACAATTATAAAAATAATGTATTTTAGCTTTTCAAAACGTAATAAATTTTTACAATACTTAAGACTTTCATTTTGTTACAATATATATAAAATTAGAACGAGATTAATAAGGAGTAATACAATTATTAGCGATAACTAACGAGTATATAAAAAATTTATTTCTGAGTCAAAAATCTAACTAAATACTTTATAATTTGCTTTATTTTTTTCAATTTATTATTATTATTTTTAAAAAAATATCTTATTACAACTGTTTTTCAATGTGCATAATGAAAATATTTTGTCTAAATGTTGATCTCCACTGAAACATTCCGAAATTAGAATTAACTAGAAAGGAAGTAATATTAGATTTAACTTTAAGCTTTGTTTATCTTCCTGCATTTCAGCTATTCATTCATCTTTTTTACCACAGTTTGAAAGAAAAAAGATTCCAAATTTTTTACCAAGAAATTCAGATTACAGCTCATTATTCCAAGTTTTTCATTAAGCATTATCCTTATAATTCAAAACAAAATTTAACTTTTCATCGTAGTATAACTCCATCATTCTGTATGAAGTATAATTCCATACAAATTTGAACTTTCATTAGAAAATCAATTAAATTTTTAAGTACTTTCAAAAAATATTTCTGATCTATCGAATAGTACATATCAAATTCTTTGAAAAAGTTATTTTAATATAGATAATAATTATTTCCATTGCAATGATTTTTATTGTTGTTACAACTATCTCAGTGATGATTTGGGAAACTAAAGATCACAATCCTTTGAAAACTATCCAGGGACGAAACTAAAACGGTCCTTCTCTGGATGAATTTGACAACGCTCTATCAAAACGAATCCAGATGTTACTAGCATTAGTTTCAGTTCGAAAAACAAATCTCATGCAAATGTTGCATCTTGGAAGTACGTAAATGTTTTATTTATGTGTTCCATTTTTTACTGAAATGAGAAAAAAATAACAAATATTAATAACTTACCCAGGAAATTTCTTATCTTCGAGAAAATACTGCATCAAACAAAAGAACATCGCGAACTGTATCAAATGAGTTCATATGCGTAGGCGTCTTTAAAAAGGTCGTGTCTTGCGTCCCTTAATCAAGCTCTTCATTGCGGAAAAAAAACGAAAAGAAGTTATAAGTATAGTTGAAGGTTAGAACAACAAACTTATATTCGCATTCTTTTTAATCACTGATTGTACACGCGCAAATGGAAGGCCGCGATTTGAAAAGCTCCTTCATCATCCTTTGTGAAAAGAAGCTCATCTGGATGTTTATTTTAAACATTGTATCATGATCTGAAAATTAAAGTTCCTTATAAGTAATGAAGATAAACAGTCAATTAGTTTTGAAAAGGAATGATTTGTTATTCTGTTTACTTTTCAATCTTTGAAATTTTCTTGTATAAAAAAAAATGACATATAATAATAATATGTGTCCATACATAAATGATTTTTCTAATATAATTTGACAAATAAATAGAATAAAGAAAGTATAGTTTGACTTAAATAAAAATAAATCCAACTAAAATATATTCCGATAATATATTTATATCGAAAAAGATTAAACACACAAAAGAGTATACACAGTTGTACGTTAAACTTATCAAAGTGGGGAAAAAAAGATTTAAAAAAATTTTTTTTTTATTTCTTTTACGTGAAATACGCTGTTGTTGTTGCTCATGCATGCTGAACAATAGCAATTTATAAATCATTTATAAGAAAGCAAACATAAGGTAAATTATCGAAACTATAATTTTTCTTTTTTGACAACTTTTAGAACGGCTTATAATTAAGTTTTTAAAGGCAAATTTACGTTTAGAAGCTGTTACCAATGAAACTCAAAGTGAAATTCATTTAAGCCTATGTTATCTTTGTGAATTAAAAGTTATAATGTAATGTATAATAAAATTTATTTCTACATAAAAAAATAAATTTGTAATAAAAATAATTGCTAAAGAATGCGAGAGCTAAATTTGTTAACAAAAGGCAGAACTGAACATATTTTTATAAGTTAGGGGATATTATACAATTAAGGTCCAAGAAAGAAAGATATTTCAAATGGGTTTTTTTATTTCTTTTGTAAAAAGGATTGGTGAGCATATTTAATAGCGTTATTACAGCTGTGATCAATAATGAGAGGGATAATTACTAACGCAGATCTCTTACTGAAAATTAGTTGTGCTAAGCTTCTCATTAGTGATATCAAACCCTTCTCTTTAATAATTAATTATATACTATATAGAAACGTTTATCTATTCTGTGAAAAAGTTATCTTTTGGATAGACAACCTTTTTACATAATGTCTGTAATTCTAAATTCCTCTTTTTCTCTCTCTCTCTTTCTCTTTTTAAAAAGTTTCAACTCCATTAAATTAAATACAGTCGGACCACTATTTAGCGAAGTCGCTAAACACCAAAAAAAAGTTCGTTATGTGAAAAATTAATTAAACAAAGATTCATCTCTTAACATATTTTAAAAACTACTAAAATAAATTTTAAATTCATAAACACTATATATTACAAAAAAGTAATTATTCACTTTTTTTTTGTAAATTAATATCTATTTTATTTACCTCACCCATCAAAGAGAAATCTGCAAGGAAAACAAGAAACTGTCCAGGAATACACTGTATTTTCAACTTTAAAAAAAAAATTTATAATAAAATTAAGGAATTTTAATGCTATTTTCTAATTTTAATCCTACCAGTAATTTTAAACATACATTATATAATAACCACGTCCTTAAATTTAATTACTAATAAAACCTGTAAATTTTGTTTGTTTTTTGGTTGAAAAATGACGGCAATTTTACTGCTATCGGTGAGTTAGGCACCTCTCGTAAAATTAGTTCAAGATCATTGACCATCATAAAATGTGTTACAAGATTGAATAACTTGAAATGTTCAGAAATATTTTAAAAATAAGGAGAAAAAGAATCGAATCACAAGAGAAAAAGTTCGTTAAATAGAAAAGGCATTTCGTTATTTGGAGGTTATTTTGCGAAGAAAATACTAGAATGTTCTTGGTTCCAGTAAAAAGATCGCAAAATAGAGGTTCGTAAAATGGAGGTCCGATACTAGTATGTTAACCTGTTTCTTTCAGTATTTTCGTTAACATCACGTAAGACATCAGAAAAGATATGTCAAAGTATTTAAACTTAATATTATTTTGATTAAAGGACATTAATTGATAGTTTATTGACGTAGCACTCTACAGGATTGTGATAGCTTAGGTATCAGGGGCGCGAGTTCTATGATCGATACTGTTTGAATCTTGGTTTCGACTCTGGTTCCACTAAACATTATTGTGATTAATAAAGACACAGAGTTCAATTGTGTGCGGGCTTTTTAAAATCCCCACTCAAGGAAATTGTGGAAGTTGGGGAAGGTGAGCTACTAAGGTGCTCAAGTGTTAGAAAAAGGATTCAAATCACGGGACCATCACCGATACTTGAGACTATCGTGATGACCCCGTAATTTGGATCCTGTTTTGAGTTATTTAACTCAAGAGGTACTTAAATTCAAAACCCACCAATCGTCTTCATTCCTTAGTTCAAAGAAAAACAATTGGGAAACTATCTGTATTTTTAAAGAAATGTGAGCTAGACCAGACAAAATTTTGTCATGTGAAATTTGGCCAATATTGGATAAAAATTGCCTTCACACACACATTGGCAATTTAGTAATGCACGTAATTAGATCTTGGGTATGTTAAAATTGAAAGATCTTATTTATTCGTCTTTACTATAAATAAAATTACGAAACAAAAACAGAAGCAAGCGTCATATATCCGTGCATCCTTTATACTGAATTCTGAAGTAAAATTTTTATTAAAATTTAAATAAATGACAAAGTTAATAATAAAGTAAAACAATTATACATAGAAGTAAAAATAATTGAGCGTATTATAGTTTATTTTCTGAGAAATGTGAGAAATCCACATAAATCAGTAACTGTAATTAAATAATATAATGTAAGTAATTATTCTAAAATAATATTTTGGACTAATTTTTCGAAAATAAAATCAAACCAATTTAATGATCATTTAATTTGGAAAGTATTTAGTCCAAAAATTTCTCACTTCGTAGCTACATTCTGGTTATATTTTATAATACGATACTATACTTGATATGGAATATATTTCTTTGTAAGACAATCTGAAATATACTCACACTGACTTACTGACGTTCCCAGACCTTAAGAGTCCCATCCTAAGGTATCACCCAGCAAACTCCAAATAAGAAGAAATGATATACTTTTGTTTAGTTTTAGAGGGGTACTGTTCTATAAATAGTTGTGCAATCAGAGTTAAAACCATCAAGTCCTTGGCGTGACTTTCTTGGCGTTTCAATATAGAGCAGATTATTATTATATTGTTTAATGTCATCGTTAATAAACAAAATAAACATTTGTATTTATAAATAAGAAGACGAGACTTTTTTTAAAAAAAATTTGATTATAAGTACATGCTTCTGAAGATAGCACGTTCTGGAATGTCAAAGTAATACAGGGTGCTTTTTCGTATATTTTTATCGTTATTATATTAAACTTCTAAAATCTCAATACTTTTGAATTTGCTTAGAAACAAAATTTTACATTTCCTTTTTCAATGAAATTTTTAATGCATGTGTCTGATTTTGTCGATGTAAAAAATAGTAAGCTCTTCTTGAAGAAAAAAGGTGTATTATAACTTTATTATAATTTGGATTAAGAATATATTACAGGGCGGATTCTCAATATTTATCCCATAATCTTCTTGTGAGTTTGAAAATTAAAAGCAATTTTTAGAAAAAAAAAGCAACTTTTTTTTTCAATTTCTATATGATGGATAATTCGGTTTGATGTGATTTTTATAAGCGTCACACTCTCTAATGTCGTGAGCAAGGCCGGATCTACATATGGGCTAAATGGGCTGCAGCCCAGGGCCCCCGGATTCAAGGGGGCCCCCATTCCCCGTTGAAGATAACAAACAGAAAAAAAGTGCTTACAATCAAAATAGTAATAAAATGATAAACCAGTAAGAAATACACACAAATCAAAAATAAATACCATATAAAATTTATTTTCGAGAGCAAGAGCAATTTAATTTGTTCTTCCGCCCTACCACCGAATACACGGAAATTAATAATCATTATTTTCGAAAATCGTCTATATATTTTATGTAAATACCTTCATACAAACAAATTAAAATAGTATGCTGCTGATTTTCTTTTAGAAATTACACTATAATTGGATGTAAAATGTTTAAACCTCAAGAGAATTTCTTGTTTTTCTCATGTGATCAGAGACAACCTGTGAGGTCTAGAAACAATGATTTTCATCTAATTGCTAGTGGCCAAGGTACCGGATTCATGGCAGGCATGTCATGAGTTCCAGACTAGTATCGCTGAAGACCCTCCGTGTAGGGAAGCGATGTATGTTAAATCTGTCGAGAACTCAAACGTTCTCCAGTATATGTGGTGAGATAGTTAGGAGAGGGGGTGCCAGCTCAGGTATCGTCCTCGTCACTTGACCATGGTTCAAAATTACGAGGTCCAGCGCCAAAATCTCTCGTGTAGCTGAACAGTGCGACGTTAATATTCACTCACTCACGCACTTTTCATCTAATTGCTGAGAAATTGATTTGCCTCATCAAGAACCAATATTTACATAGATTTAACTGGATAAAAACCACTGTTGCCAAATTGCCCAGGCTAAATTGATCGAAAGAATTCCTTTTCAAATAAAGTTCTAGCAAAAATATCGATTTTACAAAAAAATCCTGATGTGATGGGGAAAAAATGTAGGTCATTTTCGAAATCAGCACACTAAATAATATAAAAACCACTGAAAGCCTCTTTTGTACTTCTCCAAAACTTTAATTTTGTTGCTCGGTGTAATTAAAAGAGTGTCTATTAAGTACACTCTATTAATTGCAGTCTATTACACTCTATTATTAATACAGTTTATTAATTACACTGTTTTGTACACGGCGCTGCTCTATGATAGAGACTCTATCATAGAGCGGCGTCAATGAGCATAGAGCATTTATACAAACGTAGTGGTATTATTTCTGTAGCCATTTATTTTTGTGTAATAAGAATTCTAAGTTACAATATTATACTGATTTGATGCTATGTCCTATGCATAATACCTGAAATCCAAAGATTCTTAGGTACCTGTTTATTGGTTTCAAGCAAATAATACTAATCATAAGGTTGCAACCATAAGAATTAATAACAATAAAAGTTTGAATTTAAAGGCAAAAACAATTTTATTTCTTACATTTTTCAATTGTACAGAAGACTGGAAAATTTTCACTTGATTACATAATTTAACATTATACTGAAAATTTTTATAACGGTTTCGCGGTTTGGAATTTTTATCGTTGCAGACCTAGTACATTCCTGAGAGCAGGTATCACTTTTCAGTGTACCATATAGGTAAATACCAATAGATGCAATGTAATTTTGACACCCAGCTTCCTCCTCAGAGAGAGGCACCTGAGCTCCAATGATCCGAAATTGTACTAATATTGACATGGTTATAAAAAATAATAATACACTGTTAATACACAGTTATAAAAAAAATTAATAAAAAAAATCAACTAACGTTTCTTAGGACCAATTCATTCTACCTACAATAAATTTACATCAGAGGTAAGCAAATAGTGGCCAGACAAGACATTAAGAAAAGGTGATAGGGTACATTTGCCTCATTAAACTGGTTCTAAAATTATATATGCTTGCAGCTATACATGATATAAAACAAGCACCAGTAAATAAATTGAATAATCCTGCCAATAAAACTGTACTAATATAAAATCTATACCAAAGGTGGTAAACCTTTATGGACGAAAAATTTTTTCTGTAGAAATGTTTAACAAGGTATAGACGTGCCGTCAAATAATTTTGACTTACGATTATTGGGAAAATAATAAAACTAAATACTAACAACTACATTTTGCACTGTTTTGTTGTAAGTTTTTTAGTTATACATTTAATTCAAATTAAAATAACATTGGTGTGACTTCTGTTGTTGCAAATTATATGACAAATAACTTATGATAAGATTGTAAGACAATAACAAACAAGTGTGCTCCCTGCTGTCTTGTGCACCCCGACCGATCATTCGCTTTTGTTCACAATACTTCATAGTGAACTTTGTTATTTTGAACTAAAATGCAAACCTTTTTGATCGGTGGCATGTCCAATTATTGTGTCACGTGCCATTGGTTTGCCATCCCTGATCTATACCTTTTCTGAGATACAAAGTTAAGTAATGAATGCGATAATTTTAAAAAAGATTCTTCACTTCAACAATGCGGGCTGTGAGCCAAAACAATTGCCATCACCTGCTTTACATTATTTAATTATGCTTAATATTCGACACATTAAAAATTATCACCAAATAGTTTTATTCTTCATATTGTTAAATATGGAATTTTTCACAACAAACTCTTTGGTAACTGTTGTTACAGTTGTTTGGGTCGCAATTCAAAAAATTTAATGAAAAACATAAAAATATGATCTAAATAGCCAATTAACACACAACAAGGAAATAAAAGATGCATAATTTATTCAGAAAATCGTTTTCTGTCTTTACTGAAATTCTTCTTCTTCTTTCGTTCCAGGTATTTCTCCAGCCGATGATTTTTCTTCAAAGATTGATAGGTCTCGACAAGTTGTTTCGTTTCTATTTCTGTTGAAAGGAAAGAGAACATTTAAATGAGGTAGTTTTCCAAAAGAAGTTCTATCTTTTAAATGTAAAATTACTAATTGCAATAAATATTTTTAAAAATATAACTTTTATTTTTAAGGAAAGAAGAGCTCTCTTGCAATATTCAACCTTGTGCAATAATTTCAGTTTCCTTAATTTTTATCAATTGACAAAAATTAAAATTTTAAATATTTAATCCTGTTGATTGGTTTATTTTTTCTTAACTTCACATTCAGAAGCCTTACAAAGGCTATTGGGAATAGATCTCACAATTCTGAACTACAGTCAAGTGACAAGAATGATACCTGAACTGGCCACCCAATCACTAAATTTCTACATCACACCAATATGAGCCTTAATAAATTTAATGTGCATAATGAACACATGGAAGGTCTTTTGTGGCATGAGTGAGTGATTAACGCTGCACTGTTGAGCAACATGGGGACTTTGGGCAACAAACCACTTAATTTTGAACCATGGTCAAGTGACAAGGACAACAGCTGAGCTGGCACCCCCCTCTCCTAACTACCACAACATACCAACGTGAGGATGTTTTAGCTCTTGATAGATTTAACATGCATTGCTCCCCTACACAGCGGGTCTTTAGTGACGCTGGGATCGAACTCATGAGATGCCTGCCATGACCAGATACCATGAACACTTGGCTACCACGGCCTAGTCTTTTGTGACACCAGGACTCAAACCTATGACTACTCCATTACTTTAAATACTGTAGAACAGCTTACAAACATAACAGAAGTTAGATGATTCAAGATACTCCAAACAATTTTTTAAGTCTTCTAGAAGCATAATAAATATGCAAAATAATTAATAAAATTGTTCACATGGAATCTGTATTTAATGAAAAAATCATGCATCACAGGGGTTTTTTTATGAGACATTGATT
Source organism: Trichonephila clavata (assembly GCA_019973975.1). NCBI lineage: Eukaryota > Metazoa > Arthropoda > Arachnida > Araneae > Nephilidae > Trichonephila > Trichonephila clavata. The sequence continues at coordinate 8,974 of BMAO01025802.1, read as the reverse complement.
AAAAATAATTTTCAGGGTCGAGCTAGATTCTATTACTATATTAGTACAAAATTGTAAGATGAATCATAAATAATAGTATTTGTTAAGCAAAAGATGGTTTAATATGTTTTAGATTATGTTAAGATTCATTATTTCAGAAAAAAAATAAGAAATTAACTATATAAAGAACATGGGGAGAAATCAATACAGCATGAATAAGAAATATCTAGTTTTATAATTTAAAAAATACAAATACTTATACAAAAATAAACTTTAAAATTAATGATTTTCACTTTTTTTGTTATTGATATTTTTTACTATTCCAACTCTATTAATCCTTTAATATCCTATTCACTTCTGATAAAATTGTTGGAATAATATAAATATCTCACATCAAAGTCTGCAACTGTTAAAAGTCTAATTTACAAAATTAATATTTTTTTTACTAATAAAACAGAATAATTTTTGTTCTTTGCTGTTACTGATAAAAGTTATAAAACTATAAATTTATCAAAACTACATCATTTATATCTCAATCTCACTTGAATGAGCTACATATCAATTCTAATAAATTTTGTTTAAAATTTATTTACCCCTTAACTGCTGCCATTGTAAAAATAGATTTCCTGCAGCCGGTGTTTTAACTGTCCCTGGCATATATGTATATCTTTCTGAAATACGATCTTTTCTTTATGCTGTTATCAGTAAAACTATTTCGAAGGCTTTGGAATCCAATAAAATGACTTTGACAGTGTTTGCAAAGGATTTACTTATTTAAGGGAAGGATTTGCTATAATTTATGCCTTTCTTTTCCCTTTAGTACATTGCATATAGATGCTTATTTGAAAAAAGGTGGCACTGGGGAATGAATTGAGCAACTTTTCCTCAGCACAGTTAAGGGGTTCACTCTGTGACACTGGTTACCTTTAGTAAATCCAACAGACCCTTATGTGAATTATAGATTCAAAATATGGCAACAATGTTGATTGTATGTTAAAAATGAAATAAAATGCCAAATTCATAAAACTTTACCAATTAATATTTGGCATGAAGTTAATCTTCAACAATAAATCATTGGTACAGCATAAATATGCAAGTACCCAAAATTCTTCACTTGGAAAATAAGGATTTTAAAAATATATTAAAATAAAAGGTTAAATAAAAATAAATACAGGGTGGAGCACGGGAACTTCCTATTTTGAATATGTTCCAGCGATGTTCGTAGGGAGGGAAGGGGTTTGGTGGAAGGGATGGAGTGGGATATTTGTGTTTCTGACCATCTCAGTCTCAAACTAGTTGTGATTGAGACATTGACGCACTTTTGCTATGGAGACATCGGTCTCTAACAGTCGGTTGGTGACTGCAGTGCAATGTGTTTTTCATTGTCACTTCAATATTCCTCCACAAGGTTATGTTCCTGATTGGAAATGTGCTTTAATTTGGATGGATGCCTCCAGGGCAATGGGGAATGTCTCCAAAGAAAGGAAAGGACCTCTGAGTAACGTTAGAACACCTGAAAATGTGGAATGAGTTCTTGAGTCAATTCAGACTGGTATGTCACAACGATCCAACAAGATGTTACAACAAGATGGGGCTGCAGCCCACACATCCAAGGTTTCCATGGGTCTTTTAAGAGAGCAGCCTTCTCTGAATGAATGATCTCCCTGCAAGAGGACATAAACTGGCCTGCATGCTCACGTTACTTATCTCCTTCTGATTACTTCCTGTGGGCTTATCTCAAGTCCTTGGTTTACAAAGATCATTCCAAGAACTTGGAAGACCTAAGGAACAACATCAGAGCCGAAATGGACAAAATCCCAGTTGATATGCTTAAATAGGTGACTCAAAGTTTTTGAAATTGACTGCATCAGTGTATTCATAATGTAGGAAAATTTACAGGTGCACATTATACGCCAGGTATAAAAATGAGAGCTTTAAAAATAAAAAAAATTAAGACCTATATATATCGAAATACTGTATATTTAAAAGAAATGATATTCCTTATGAATTTACAGGGTTGTAGTTCATGAAATAAAGAATTTTTTTCAAAAGCTTGGAGTAATACCTCAAATAAATGACTTCAAATCATAAGAGCATTGCGCACATTCATTTCAGTTTTCTTTGCAAAAAAGGGGGTGCGCATTATATGGCAAATATATCTAAAAATTAAAAATTACAGCTTGAAAGTATACGTGTGTGTTATACACCGGACTTTATGGTAATTATAAAAATTTATTTTTCTGAGTGAGTGAGTGAGTGAATATTTACATTGCACTGTTCAGCTACATGAGGGCTTTTGGCGACGGTCCGCGTAATTTTGAACCATGGTCAAGTGACATGGACGACACCAGAGCTGGCACGCCCCTCTCCTAACTACCACGCCACACCAACGGGAAAACCTTTGAGCTCTCAACAGATTTAACATGTATTGCATCCCTACACAGCAGGTCTTCAGTGGTACTGGGATCAAACTCATGACATGCTAGCCATGATCAGATGCCTAGACCACTTGGCTACCATGGCCACATTTCTTTTTCTGAGTATTCCTTGAGTTTTTAAAAATGAATTTGAAGGATTCAAACAAATGTTTGCATTGTTTTAATTATTGAATCTTCAAATATGGATTACATAGAACTATTGAATTCCTTTATTTCATAAAACTGAAAAAGTTCATATGCTTTAACATACATTCGACTGCATGTAACATCTATTCTATTTACTCTTAGGCTCCAAAATTCTAATTTTTAAAAACTTACAATATCAAATTCAGAAAACTAATCAGAATCGATAATAAAAGAAGCTATTTTTAAAAATACTCACTCTTTTTGGATAGATAAGGTTTCTTTCCTCTTTCGGCAGCTTCCATAATCTCTTCTTGTTCTTTCAATTGCTTCTTTTTTCGTTTTGCCAGGAGCTTTCTATTCCTTTCTTGATTTTCCTTTTAAAAATTAATAATTGGTTATTGACTTCAAAATTTAATAATGAATAAATTTTTATAAAAAAAAACCGTCAAATCAAAATGTAATTCTCTTTCCCATATTTTGTTGCATTAAATGCTTTCATGCAATTTTAAATTTATGTGTTTTGATTACAAGTATGAAAATGTGTATTCATATAATATATTAATTATATAACAAAAATGTACAAAAAATACCCCTATTTTGTTTTAATATTGTTTTATAAATGATTTTATCTGATAAAATATGAATAGTCAAAATGTAGTCAATGTAAACAAAAAAAATGTCAAAATGTAAACAAAAAAATGTAGTCAAAATCATTTTTTTAAAATGGGCAAATCAAAGTAGTAGAAATTCATACATTGCTAAATAATTTACTTTTGAGCCTCATAAAATGAATGCAATGTTGAAAAAGCAGCCAATATTACTCAAGAGAGTATTTGAATAAAATTAAAAATCAAATTGTAATTATGAGAAATCAAAAAGTGCTTTAAATTCCAAAAAACATCAATAGTTATATTAAATTTAAGAATTATTTAAAGTGCACATTTTAATAAAATGGAGCATTTATTGGAAAATAAAATCAAGTTTTTTCCTCATTAAAAAAAGAACTTAACAGAAGAGAAACATTAATTCCATATAATAATACATATAACTTAATCACATACACCAGGTGTGGCAATTGCTTTGGCTCAAAAGCTTCATTGTGGAAGTGGTAGATACCGAAGGGCCACTCCTTTTTAAAACAATTGCATTCATTAGTAAAAAAGTGCATCTCAGAAAAGACATAAATTGTACCAGTTAAATATCAATAAATATAAATTAATGAAATAGTAGTTTTATTAGTTTATTTATTGTGCTTTTACATCTGCTGTAACTGCAAGGATACTTAATTTTACAATCAGTTTAATGTGTGAGAAATGTACTCTATCACACACACACACACTTTTCTACATTTTTTCTAAAATCACAAATGAGATTGCAAGCTGAAATTTTCATCATAGTCTTACAAGTTAATGTCAGCTAAATTGGCATCTATATCCTATTGGTCTTCATGAAAGAAAAATTTAGCTCACAAATATATGTCAACACAAAAACACTTTGCAAGACATATGTGGCCTGCAGGTTGCTTTGCACACTCCTGGCATAAGCAACTGAAAGGATTCCTATTTTAAATCATATTAGAAAACTTATGAAAAATTTAACAGCAACATGAGACAAGACATTAATAAATGAAAAATTATGAAAATTCAATGTGCATTGAAGGTAAATGCCTTACTTGATTTATTTTTTGATAAAATTAATATGCAGTAAAATATGTTTAATGTGAAAAAACTTAAGACAAAATATTGGTTGACATGAAAAAATGCAACAGTCCCAAAAAACTATGCATTGTGTGTTTAAATGCATTTTTTTTCTCTTAACATGAAACGAAAATTGCTTAACATGAAAAGATTTCTCCTTATGGGAATGAACAAATACAAAAAACACCAGCCAGATTGGACTGTCCTACTGTGTCATTGGAAGAATTTGTTGCAGTAGATGATGATAATGTGTATACAGCACCAATTAACGGCAGACAAAGGCATGGAGTTTGTTCAAAGCTTAAAAAATATCATTGATGCAGATTCCGACAACAAAAATAAAATGAATAATGCAGCTCCTGTTCCTATATCATCCAAATAAGGAACAACTTGAAAAGTAAGCACAGTTATTTAGACGCACATTACAATGATGAAATGAGTAACAAAATGGACGACATCGAACAATTTATTGACAATTGAATGCTAAAAATGACAATGCAAAGAAAATATCAGATCATTACTAGGCAAGAGAGAACTTGAGGCTTTCAGTTAAGAGAGTAAAAGAACAATAAATACATCTTAAAAGTCTGATTAGGTATGAATATGAATTTAAGATGCCAGTTTAATTTTTTTAAGGGAATACTATTAAATCTGAAAGATATATTGTAATAATGGCCTACTATGTTCAAATACATGTACATTTCTTACTTACTAAACAAATATTTTCAAAAATAATAACAAAGTTATTGTAGTTCACAAAGAGATTAGCAAGGGGCGATAACTTCCCTCAACTTAATTCCCTTTTAATATGATTGATAATTAATTGTATTAATGTCATACTTTGGAGCTACACAAGGGCTATTGGCGGCAGACCTCTAATTTTCATTTATGGTCATGTAATCGAGAATGAATACCTGACATGTCACTCAAATTCCCAAACTTCCACAACATGTAAGAACTTTAAGCCTTAACAAATTTAATATGCACCAGTCCCTCCACTCTGTAGATCTTTAGTGTCACCAGGACTTGAACCTACCTCGATTTGATGACAAGATTAGGCACATGTTAGCCAATACATCAAAATAATTACTTGACCAATCCAAAGTGTTTGAGTAACAAACTTACAAACTATTTTTCAAATTGCATAAGAACTTTTTAAACATAAAACATACTCAGTTTTTTCCAGATGGACAAAAAATATAAAAACTTTTAGTTTTTATGAAAATATTTTTTTTTGATCCTACAGTAATTCACAAGTTTAATTATTTGCATTGAAATTTTTATTCATTAAATACACAAAGAAAATACTTTTGTATATATACATATATATATATATATACTGTATCAATGAGACAGTAGTATTTTGTGATTTGTAGGCATAACAAAAAAATAAACTTTTTGATATTGATCACAACATGTTGTTTCTTTAATTTTACCATCAGGAAAGTTATTTTCAATGTGTGCTTTGCTCAAGAACAAAAATAATAGAGAAGAAATTAGTCTATTTCCACATTAATATACAAGGAAGAACAGGGGGAAATGTAATATAAGATATAATCACATATTCAAGTCATTTAACACATGATTATATCTTATATTAATCTTATTATCTTGTATTATAGAAATTAGATCTCTGTTTTAGGGAATAGTTTCAACTGTAAGACACATGTACACCATTATGATATTCTGTTACTTGAAATTGATAATAAATCTGTCAAAAACACAAGGTATAATCTTTTTAATGAGGAATCACCAATACATCTATCAAAATAATGTTTTAATATTTTAGGGAAAGATGGAATGAGATGTTTAAAAATAGGGTATTCGGATTTATGTGAATTAGATATTATAAATAAGAATCAATTTTCGAGTAAATATTAATTTAAGTTATTACATTTATATATAACTTTCTTCATAAATACCATTTCTCTCTAATTTATTAATTTAACAAAATATATTAATAAATCAATGACACATTGTGCTAAACTTACCATCCTTTGCAGGAGATACATTAGTTTTTTTCTTTTTTGTCTTCTCATTTTCACCCACATGTTCTAGTTCTTTTTCAAGTTCCTAAAAAATACCCAATGTGTATAATTTTTAAAAGATTAAGTTACAAAAAAATTTTTAACACCCATTTTTGTAAAATATCAAAAAAAATTAGCATTGCTAAAATATTATTATTATTATTATTTTTTTTGAGAAAAAAAAACATTTTAATGCATGCAATGTTATTTGTTAAGTTGTTTCAAAGCAAAAACATCCGTATTTCATAACATTTTGGATGCAATTTATAACTCCATTCATCTTCTAAAAGTGCATAATTTGTTCAGTTAAAGAAGGGGAAAAAAAGAGTAATTAAAACTTATATACTTGTCTATTATCCTATTGATCATTTTTATCAAATGAAATGACTTTAATTATATTAAGAATTTGTAACTACTTTTAAATACTATAAGAAATTATGTCCTGACAGAATAATTAGCACATTTTGGCAGTTTTTCCTGATTGATAGGATAATATGCAAGTACCAAATAATTTGTTTAAAGCAACAATCATTAAAACTCAGTAAAAAAAATCTCAAGTAAGAATAATAAAAAATTACAAAAGATTATAACAGAATTATAACAATACTACTGTACCCATAATAAACAAAAATTAAGATAAAACTTTTCTTTCATGAAACTGCCAACAAATAGCAAAGAACATTTATAAAAAGTTCCGATTCGCTGTCTAAGAGGGATATTGCTTAAGGTCAAATATGTAGACCAAGTGTCCTTTTTTTTATTGTGTTATGTTTTGATAGCTTTGGTGTACTTAAGCTGTGTGTTTGTATACTTTTATTTAATTGAGGGTTGTTTTCTGATCGGCCATTTAAAAATACAATATATTCAATTCCTTTGAGTTTTGAGTTCTTCAGCAAATATATTTATTTTCATTCAAGTTTGTATCCTTGTAATCAATTTATAACTCATTTGTTACATCCAATATTTTCATATTTGAAGATTTTTTATATATCATTTTTATGAATTACATACACAATATTTTGAAATTTTTCAGATGGTATAATTTTATATTCATTCATTTCTTTTTTGTTGTACTTTTTAGTAGGCCTCTTTTTTTCTTTGGTATTTCTACATTAGACATCCAAATTGAAAAAAGGAAGAAAGTTGGTATTTTGGCAATCCCTTCCCAACAGCCCACGAGGGCCAAGGTCTACTGTGACCATCTCAGTATACGTGACCATTGGGGGCTGAGATGCATGAGTAGATGTCCCAATCATGTGGGCAGTCTGAAGCGAAACCCTAGAGTTTAGTCCAAAGCAAGCTTGGTACTCATTTATCGACCCACTGAAGGGATGAAAGGCTGAGTCGACCTTGCAAAGCCTGAGGATAGAGTCCCTGACCAGTGGAGTGGAAACATAACACGCTACCCCGCTCGGCCTATATATTTATATATACACAGTATATATTTAACAACATCATGAAATACCCAGCAAAGCAGGGGAGGGGGTAACAGCTAATATCATACACCCATGCAAATTTAAAAACATAAAATTCGAAAAAGTAACAGCTATTTTAAAAATTTTCAAAAATGCACAAATGCAATATATTTACCTTTTTCTCTCTTTCTTTGATATCTTTTATAAATTCATAATTTTCCTCAAACATTTTAGCATTATACCTTCCAGACAAGTCATCAAATCTTGGATCCCGATGATGCTGAAAAATTTTCAAACATGTTCTTTTAAAAAGTGAAAAACTGAGTTTCTAAAACACTTGTTTGACAAATTAAAATTTTTTACTTAATCATAGTCATACAATTAATTTATACTTATACAAACATAATTAGATTCCATTGAATTCATATTATGCTTTTTTCATAATAGATGTATTTTACTTTTTTTCACGTGCCTTCATTTTTTTAAAAATAAATTACTAAATTTCATTTAACAATACTTATTAATTCCTATTGATAGTATTCGTTTCAAAAATGTAAAAAAGATAATTATATTAATAGCATTTTGAATGATTTAATAAAATATGCAAAACTAAAAAAAAAATAACAAGTAAACATATGATTAAAAAATATTGGCACTTCAAAAAGAATGGTCTAGGACTAAAAACTAAAATAAAACTGAAAAAAAAAAATAACATTCTGTATAACAGAGAAAATTTCTTTTTTTTTTTAAGAATGCATATGACTAAATTTTATTTCATATTTGCAACTTTTATTATGAATATTTGCAAATATTCTCAGGAAAGATGCTAATCAAATTAATGATACCTAGGAAATAAAGCAAAAAAGATGCTAAGTGAAAGAGCTTTAATGAACAAGTATGAATAGTTAATGCAGATATTTATAATGATTAAGCCAAAAGAAAGTTTCCCATTTTGTAATGATAAAAGAACAATGTTTAATAAAATACATAAATATTAAACAAGCAAACTAAACTCAGTGGTGCAACAGCCCATACAGGGTGCTAGTTTGATATCATGGATCTACATGCTAATTTGTTTATGTTTGCCAAGATGGGAGATAACATATATTACAGTTAATTTTCATTAGTTTTTTTCCCGTGGTAAACCAATTAATTTCAGATTATTATATTTTGATTTCTTTAAAAATTTAACCATTTTAAACTGCATTTGTTCTTAAAGCCATCTGCTTCAGTCTTCCATGATATTTCTAATATCATGGGTAAGTACTACACAGGATATTTTTTTAAAAAAA